>OOFB01001497.1:11904-27369 GCA_900323305.1 Trachyrincus murrayi
TATCAACATTTATAAAATGTTAGGCTATTTGTCCCATGGTTTAGGTTAAATAAATATGCTCGGAAATTGTGCAATACTTAGGCCTACTTTATATATTTCACAAGTAGCTTTATATAGGCCTACACTGTACCCGACACATGAGCTTCGCCTGTGAGATAAATAAATAGGCCCAAATAACCTAACTTGTCTTATACTATAAAGCGATATGCCTGATGATTGGGTTCTTTATTGAGCGCCTTGCTGCTTTTCTAATTTTCAATGACTCTGTTAAGGAATTTAAGCTCCATCACATTTAGCCATTCCATTTTACATTTAAACAGAGTTATCGAGAACGTGTGGTTCAAAAATGAAGAAATCATATGTTGAAGATATCGTCGTGTTTGGATACAGAAATGTAAAGCAAAGAAAAATAGACTGAGTGAGTTGTACAATTGTTTTTAAATAGCCTAAATCAGCTGTTGCACAAAAACAACTAATTTATAAATGTATATAGCTGAAATGAAATCTTTATTAGGCTATTCTTAATATTTGTATCTTAATTTTGGTTATACAGACCCTCGTTTTGGGTAATACCTATCTTTTTAAGTGCACGGGTTTTAACGTAGGCCCATAGACAATCGTGGAAAATGTACAGTGACCTATAATTTTAACGATAAACTGTTTTTTTGTTAGTTTTTTGTAAATGTATAATCTAAATAAATAGGCTACAAATGAAACACAATTGTCTGCATAAAGAAGTTTTAAGAAACCCCCCCCCCCCCCATGTAATTAATGCAATGGCCCTTTTTAGCATTTTGTCTTTACAGTAGCCTATTTCTAATTGATTTAATAATGAAGTAGGGTCTACAAAAGTTTTAAAGTAGGCCTTAATATACATAGTTGGTTGACTCAATAACCAATTCATAAACTGAGTCGATTACTAAATTCTGATCCATACTGACTTTATTGAGTGGCTTACATAAAAAGCCATTCTCGAAAAAAATGCATTGTAAAATAAACGTCACTTTTACAACATGCTTAATTAAATTAAACGAATCAATAACAGTAAATTATTTAAAAAATCTTACAAATAAATTCAAAGTGCGCCTAATTAAAGACCCCTAAATACAAGAAAACTCGTGGTTAAATATAACTTCCCACAATACTTTTTTATATCAAGTCAAAGAAAATCCAAGTAGGCCTACATTTCCATACAGCTTCAAATATGTTCTATTGTCCATATACAGCTAGAAATAACTATACAAAATCGTCGTCTTCTGGACAAATACATAACTCACCTTTACATTGGTGCGTATTTATAGTCTTACCTACCTTTGTTATATACAACAGATTTGCAGTGAAGTAAAATGTGAGTAACCAAGATTGGCCTACTTACACACTTGGTTTGACGCACAGAGGCTGTGCGGCGAATACCAATACGTAATATAAACCTGCAACTGTTACACATTATCAAAACTGCGATGGGATAAGATAAGATATAATAGCGAAATATTTAGGCTAACTTACGAAGTAACCCACCGAGAGGGACTCTAACGGATAATTTCTCCTGCTCAACAATAAAGTGCCAGAGTTTGGTCTTGAATAATATGCTATGCCAGCAGTAACACAACTTTACAGGCCACACATACCACTTGACCGGTCATTATTTTATGTTCTTGATTTCAATGCCATGATGAGCATTGCGAATCAGTTTAACATTTTCAATTAATTCACTTGATTGCAGTTTCATATTGCAGATGTATTCACCGAAAGAAGAACATTGTGAAATCTGGGCATTTTGTCATTTGAAGTTTTTTTTTCTTCTTGTGAGCATTTTCGTAGGCTAAATGAGAGCAATAATGAAACATTTTGCATACATACAATTTTCCACGTTCCCTCAGACAATTTCACCAAAATAAAATGTTGTGTTAACTTTGTTTGAATATGTAAGTTAGAGGCCGTTCATGCCTACTACTCCAGAGTTGGCCTCAGGTGGCGGCAACATGTCAGGGGAATGGCACGGAGGGCTTCCCGGTACGCTGTGTTCGCTGTCGGTATCACTTCCCCGCTTCCCCCCGCTGCCACCGGAGCCAGATCCGGCAGACCCACCGGCACTGTGAGTTTTTACGTGTTTACTCAAGTGGTCACTACGCATAAATCTCTTATTGCAAACCGGACACGCGAACCTTTTCTCGCCGGTGTGTGTGCGTAAATGTCGTTGGAGCTCGTCGGAGCGCGTGAACCTCTTGCCACAAAAGAGCCAGTTGCACACAAACGGTCTTTCACCTGTATGCCATCTCAAATGAGCTTTTAGATGCGACGTTTTCCCATAGACCTTCCCACAACCTGGAATGTGACAGCTATGGAGACCCTTTCTCCGAAGGCTGGCCCCAGCCGGTCCCAGCCGCTCTGCCTCCTGACAGTTAGGACAGTCGCAGGTGGCTCTGCCGGAGTACCGCCGAGCAGATGACCTCGGAGACCCCGCTAGAGTCGCAGGTGGCGCCCCGGAGAGCATAGTCCCCCCTGCCCCGCCTAAAGGAGACGGGCTCGAGTCTGGATAAGAAGACAGTACCGGTTTGAAACCGTCCATGAGATGCTGGCCGGTGGTCAACAGGTGTGGAGAGGGATTTGTACTGAACGCGGAGTGACTTAAACTCGAGTAATCGGAATTATATCCCCCTAGAGGAGAGTGCAAGGACGTCTGGAGTCCACCGGAATGCAGGGACGTCTGCAGTGCGGCTCCATTCGGGTTCTGCACGTCAATCCACCCGGCACCCACATCCCACCACGCGGACGCGCCGGTGGTACCGACCTCACCCGTGGGGATCCCAGGGTGCGAGGATTTGAACCAGGACTCGTAGGGGTGGGCGACGCTCATTCTTGGGTATATGCCCTGCAGACTGTCCACTGACGTGTGCACCTTGGAGATAAACACTGGTTGGTGACCAGACTCTTGAGAGCTGTTGGAAACCGACGCTTGGAATACAGAGTAGTCATTTCCAAAGTGGGAACCAGACGCGGTGCCGGGCGTGAGGGAGAAGGCACTTGATCCGGTTGAACCGTTGGTGCCGAAAGAGTCCGATATACCGGGTCCATTGCGAGACACACCAAAACCGGAGAGGCCGGATCCCAGACTGCAGCTGTTGGCGGTTGCTCTTTTCCATGGATGGAAACCCTTTCCAAAAGATGAAGAATTATCCGAAATAGTCGAGGGTGAAGGGCTCGGACTCCCTATTTTATTACATGTTGCAGCTAACATGGCTAAAGGAGTCGATCCCAATCTCGGCTCCTCCTGAAATCACAAAAGAGTAAGTAAATTAATAATATGGAGTTATGGATTAGAACATTTTAATTTAATTAGCAGTGGCATTTGCTCCAACACTTTTCAAGACCAAATTAAACGTTCCCCAACATAGTGAGCAAGGCTACAGTCACATTTTAAAATCACAAAGACTATGCATAGTATCTAGACATTTGGACGTATAAGCATCAATACAGGTAATCAATAGCCCCTACCTGGTGAACGAGACGACAAGAAACCAATGAAAGTCAGAAAAGATCAACTACAAATTTACGCCAAATGGGGCATCAAGGATAACATGCGAGAGTGTTTTGGGGAGCATACGAGTAGAAACTTCTGTCCCGTCTGGATGCGAACTCTCAAATCTCCGCATCAGGCGTTTTCATACGAACCAGCTTACTCAAAATATAAACAACGCATTGTCTTTCCTGCTGTGAAGCGAAGTAATTTTAATCCTCTCCGCTGGACAATAAAAGGAACTAATTAAACCAGTAAGAAACTCCTTAGACTCACCCCTAGAAGTGAAGTTGCCATCACAAAAAAGTGCCCTCCTCAGAGGATCTTTTTATATTTATGAATCAGACCACTGTTTTTTTAGAGGTGTGCAATACAATGATGTGATCCGCCCATTCCACCACAATTGTAGGTCCTCTCCGGCTTTGAAGTACCGCTGTGACACGGGCGACCAATCAGCGCCTCTGTACCGCCACACTGCCTCATTCTAACGTGAGGTCATCAATAGACTACTTCAGACAGCTCTCCACCCCCTCCACAACCCCCTTCACAATAAAAGAACGGAAGAAGGTAAAGTTAAATGAGAGTGAAAGGAATTAGGGTGCATTTATTGAAATTTACAGAGCATTGCATGCCATAAATGGGCTAAACCACAATATATTTGCGATCTATAGGCCGATATGTGTTTGTATTTAGGTTATATAATTTACACAACATTGGTTTTAGTAGCCTATTTTTATATTTTAAGATAGGCCTATCTGTGCACCTGTTTCACATGATATACTTCCAGGGCTCTTAACAGCTGTGGCACGATTTTACACATGGGTATCTTGTATGTTTTAGAGTTAATATACACAACTATTACACGATATAGAGGCAGCATTGTTCGTGACTTAGAACTATATTAAATTGTCTCAAACGTTCACATTAGGCTACTGTAATTGCATTCAATTATCTTGACAGTTTTTATTAAAATGGAATGAAAAGAAAGAAGTATTAGCCTAGAAGTAGTAGTAGTAGTAGTTGCAGCAGTAGTAGGCCTAGTAGAAGGATAAGGAGAAGAAGGAGAAGAAGAAAGAGAATAAGGAGGAGTAGGAGGAGAACGAGGAGGACGATGTAGCTGGAATAAACCAATCAAACGAATGCCGTTCAAACTATTCAAGCCAGCTAATTTAACATTATTTCTTATAGCCTATGGCCTATGGGCTAACAACAAACAGCAGAAGTCGGGAAGTTATGCTTATGTAGAAATAATTTACTCGATTAGCCCTATATGCGACTAAATCTAAAATAAGAGAATCCCATTTGCATTTGTATTACCGTGCAGGCCCAGGCCATAGACATTTTATGTAGCCTAAGCTAAATTAATAGAGAGACATCTAGTTACATAATAAGTTGTAGAACCGAAACACTGTCCCTATTAGCATTCAGCCTGCAACAGAAGCATACATTTCATTTGAATTTCAAATTTAATAACGCAGGAGGTTTTTAATCATCCGCAGTTTTATTTGTTTGATATTAACATGCTTATTGACCGGGTCTGTTGACCATTTTGGTCATTACAGGACAGGGAAAAGTTAATTAAAACGACCAGCGATTATTCATCATATCTTCTGCCTAACCCATGTCGCTTCCTTTATTACACACCATGATAGATGGATTGGCTGATTAATTCCTATGTTTCTAGCTCTGGACAACAGCGTGTTTTTGGATTTCGTCCAGGGTATACACTTCTTAAAAATCCACATGGAAAACAATTAGAATGTACAAATATACAGTATATAGCCTAATAACAATAATAATACAACAATACATTATGAGAAAAAGCTAGAATTGTAGTGATGACTTTAACCAAAAAAGCACATGAACTACAATAAAAATTGTGTAGGTCTACCCCACGCTTCTTAGAATTATCCGCGCGTTATTTAGCATCGCAGTTAAGTTGTAGGCCTAATGTCGAATAACATTTTGATGTTATGTAATGAATTTGTATTCCTTCATAACATTATTTTAGTTATTTAAGTTATTCTGCTGATGTTATTCTGCTGTGGACCCTTACAAGTAGCCTGCCATTCATTCAAAATACCAATTATTACTGAAAACGTATAGCAACAAAACGAATTAATATATAGGCTATATAGGCCTAATATCTATGACACAAATAAAGTAATAGGCCTACCCTTTTACAGAAACGCATTAATTGATGCTAAAGTGTAATTTGTATTCTCTTAATTTGTTTTAACTGTTAGGCTACTTGACTATTTTAAACTCGACATTTTAACCCGTTTACACCGTTTTTGCTTCCAATAAAAATCGACTAATATTGTAGGCCTTAACATGTTGATAAAAGGACATCTTACCGTAGTCAGCTCAGCAGCGGGTGACCCTCGGCGCGGCTGCTCTGTAGTGGAGAGGACATCCCAGCTGCGGGCGTCTTTACCTCGGTGAGCTATACGAAATGAATCCGATTTACTTAAATTACAAATTACTTTGGAAAGTCCCTATTTCCCTGTATGTGTTTCCCTCACTTTAACAGATATGAAATAATCCCATAACTAAAAACAGCATAATACGTTTATGCCTATACCTCCGTTTTAAAGAGGTACATTTCTGGTCTCTTTTTCTCCTTAATCTGAAGTCTCGGGTGGATCATGTAGGTATATCGCCTCATCAGTTTCGTGTTAAATGTCACTTTTTTAAAACCAAGAAAAGAAAATGTAGTGTTTTCCACTGATGACAAATTATAAATCGTCATACAAACACAACATGTCATAGGTCAATGAAATAACGCCGCGTCATCAATACGCCTACATTACATTATTTAGGCTATAATCTTTTTTTTGTAAACTTTTTCTTAATTTTCCTAATTGTGTTCAAACTAGGGTCCGCCCTTGTTCATATGGTGTGCACACAGGTTGTTCGCAGGGCTGTAACTGTAAGCCGCAACGAACAGATGTCCCCATTGAGGGCTTTCTTCTCCTCCACACATGGGCTATATTACCATCATGAAATCAAACTCACAACCTGTCCCTTTCGCCACGATAATGACCGAGTTATTCTGGGCCGCTGAGCACGAACAAAATGTGCTCAATATTGCGTGCTTTGGAATCATTCTGCTTAAAGAGCCCGGAGAAAAGAGTCAAGCGGTAAAATGCAGAACTATACCTTTAATGTGCAGATTTGGATGCAATAATGCAATTTGGATGAGATAACGTGAAGCCCTTCCTGTTAAAGAACTATATGTATAATATAATATATATGTATAAAGAACTATATATGGAGAAATGGAGGATAATCTTGTGTGGCATTATACACATTTTAATCCTTTTTTAGGCATTATAAATATGGGATAATGGCCAATTTTCCAATTACATTTGCTCTTGTTTTGATCACGTCAACAGATCTGTGTTTATGGTTGCATGTTTTCTGTTGTTCCTTCTCTCTTTTGGATACTGGTGTTGGTTGACCAGGAGGAAGTTGGAGGGGAGCAGATGTCCGTGTGTGTGGTGAGTTGCCAAGCGGGTCCTGAGCATGGCAGTCACAGACACAAGGGTCCAAATGGTGTGACAAAGGATGTGCAGGAAGGCGCTCTCCGCCTGGGTGAGCCACAGAGAGGGTCTCCCCCTCTGCCAGCCTGCAGGGATCTGGAGCCAGAGTGTGTGTGTGTGTGTGTGTGGGAGGGGGGCAGTAAAGCCATGTGTTACAGGTTATGGAGCACATACATAAACACTCACACAAATAAAAACATGCATCCCATGCGCACACACACACAGATGCACATTCTCAGACACACACTCCCACCCACACAAGCATGCACTACTGCATGCGCACACACACATACACTAACTTACAGGCACAACACACACACACACACACACACACACACTCACGCACATAAATGGCCTGTGGCCGTTAAATGTCCTCACTTTCTGAGCGTGTGGTGTCCCTTTTGACTAGGAGGTCAAGGAAAGCAGGGCCACACGGTCCTTACAGCATGCCCCACCCAAAGCCCCAGACACAGGTGTGTGCAGCACGGCCTGTGCTGAAGGCAAGCGCTGGACCATAAACAATGATATAAATGTCTGGAAGATAAAATGTCTAGTTAACAATCTTTTGACTGCTCTAACCTCTGAGCCTTTGTGGCGTATCGATCAGCCAGCTGCTTCAGGCTTTGTCCGCGTGGCCGGGGTGCCTGGGAGCCTCTGGTCTGGTGAGGGGGATGGACAGAACCCCCAAATCACTCCCCCCCTCCAACTCACTCACCTGTTCTCCCTTTTCTAAATGAAACTTTTAACAGTAGATTTTCCTCAACTTTCCTGTGAACACATTTTGTTTGCAAGAAAGCACTTTTTAAAATTAATTTTCACTTTATTTGGAGTTGTGTAAATTACATTTCAGTGTATTTGCTTTGCCTTAATGAAAATGATTACTTAGTGTAAGCAACCCCTGGCATTTATATATCTATATATATATATAGATATATAGACATTATGTTGGTTTATAGACTGCGTATGGTAATTTCCACGTGCATAATTGATCTCCTTACAGTGTTAGGATAATTGCATGTTAAATGACAAATGTCCTCAGAGGTGCAGTCATGTCAGTGTGACGAGTGCTGTAAAACAAAGACTTCAGAGATGGCATGCTAATGATGTGTTCTTAGCACTTGTCATTCAATTGGTGACCAGGTCTTCCACTGCACTCTTTAATTATATTTTTTGTACTTTGAAGCTGCTTTTATACACATGCATTGGATTTATCGGCACTATTGCCTGGATCAACAACAACTGTGCGACAATTTAAAAATTTAAAAAAAGTAAATGAATGGAATTTTGGTCATTGTCACTTATAAATGTGTTTGTTTCAGGGGTTTCAAAAAATCATGGGCCTACTTGTTTAAGGCAAAAGACAAATATCTTTCAACTTACTTACTCTTGACGACAGAGAGAGACAGAGAAAAAAAGAGTAAAAAAATGTATTCTGCAGCTATTTGGCCTGACTTGTACATCTGTGGGTCATGAGGTCTCCCTATTGACTTCCCTGCACCCAGCCCTTTGCACTTTGTCAGTGTGAGCGGCAGTCTAACAGACAGGCGGGCGAGGCATACAAAGTGGAGTACTTAGGATTAGCCCTGGCTCTTCAAGTTTCACTAATTATCCTCCTGCAGCCATTCTAGCCATGGTGGATAATAATGGAAGTCCGTGTGTACGCTTGTCACCTCTCAAGTGTGGGTGGAGGAATCCAGCGAGATGCAGGACGAGAGAAATGTTTGCCGTCCTTGTTATGTCATCCATGGTGCACAATGGAGTAGCATAGGGCAGAACTTCACACTCCTGCTCTCTCTGAGAGGAAAGAGAGACAAAGCTGTGCAGTGATATAGTGTTAATATAGTCACATGTGACAAATAACATAGGTTTTTTGGTTTTTGTTTTAGTTTAAAGTTTTCTTTTAATTTGTAATCCATAACAATAGGGTTTTAAAATCCAATGCACATACGATTATACAATACCATGTGTAATTTCCAAAGCACACATATTCATTACATACCAAGGATATTAGTAACCATGTTATGATAATCTGTAAAACATGCACAATTCAATAATATTTATTTTTCTTCGTCTCCCAAATGCTAATGATAACATTATCTGTCAAAGGCTCTCTAAATTTCCTTCAAGTGGCTGCTGGCACAACAACAGATAGGCCCTCGCCTCTTACACGGACAGCCCAGTTGTTTTAATTAACAGTCAGCACAGTTTCCCAGAGGGCAGATTGTCTTCCTCCATTAAGTTAGTTTATCATACAATAAAGAGGTTGCCTTGTCCTTCCCTGCCCAGACAACTGGTTTTAATCAGCTAGCGGGTTACTCATGGTCGACAATTTATGCTCAATTGACAAGGGTGTAGGTTATCACTAAACATCACACGACACGGCTCATGTCACTGGCTGTCACTGCCGTGTACTAACCAATGAGCAGGGCAAAAATACAATACAGAATGTAAACATAGACCAATGATGAATCTATTTAATAAAATATATTAAAGAAAAATAGACACAAATGTTGACCTAGAACAATGTTTACAATGTTACAATCCATAGACATACTATCATAACACAAATTATGTTATGCTTATTGTCAATAAGGTTAGATTTAGCTAAACAATTGCACTTGATGAATCAACAAGTATACATGGCTGTAACTACACTATTAAGCACAATGATTCGGCACAGTTACAACATTGTATGTCCAATAAAAAAATAAATAAAGCACATATCACTTAATTATTTTGATGATCGCTCGATGTGCTGCAGTGTGTCCGTTTTGACTTGGCCTGCCATTTAAATGCAGGCCGTGCACAGAGTGTGAAGAGAGAGAGAGAGAGAGAGATCCATGGAGGAAGCCGCCACACACTTCTTGCCTTGCAATTTAATCACTGTATACCCAGGGAAGTATTGACAGTTGTCCTGTGGAAGCTATTAAAGTTGCTGTCCAAGGTTAAATGAAATTGCAGTTTATCAAGGCAGCATTGAGAAAATAAGGGAATCTGTTCCTGGCTGTTGATTAATGTGACGCGTGATCAACACAAGGGGGTTCATTAAGCTATACATCACCAGGGTAACATGTCATCTCGCCTGGGGATGCTCCTCTCCACTCTTGTGTCAGTGCTTGCATGCATGCATGCGTGTGTGTGTGTGTGTGTGTTTCATTGTTAATAAATGCTCATGCTTCACATTTTGTGGCTTGGTATTGTCCCGCTACATCCTCTGTCTGACGCTGCAGGTTTCAGTATCTATCAAGAAAATTGAATCAAGCATATTACTAAATATGGCACTAATATGACCATAAACATAAACCATAACTGTAACCCTAACCTTAAACCTTAAGTGAAAGTGAACCTAACCTAAATACAACACAATGTAATGCAACACAACAGAACACAATCTGGCATAAGACAACACAGTACGTCACCACAACAGAACGCAATGCAATATCACATAACCATGACAACATAGCCATAGTAACTCAACACATAACCCTATAGGTAACACACATAATATACATATAACAATGACATATAAAACATAGCAGATAACAACATGATGAAGGCCGTGTGTCACTAATGAAACTAATGAAAAGTACAACATGCAGTCAACATGTATTTTGTTTAGTTTTTTTGACTTATTGATTCAAAGTTAAAACCAACAATAGGAACCTGACCTAAACAAGCAATCTCACCTGATCTTTATCCAACTTATCAAATATGCCTTTCTTACATGCCCATCGTACGTATAATAACCCGCGCTTTCAAGTAGCCTGCATGTACAGTAGTTGGGGTTGCAGCACACATGGTAAAGTGTAGCTGAACATGGTACATAGATATACCAGTCAGGTCTGGGACCCTGATGCAGGTTTCTCTTCTGACAGATTTGTTTACGTGTGGATAATTGATGGTGCTTGAGGGACAGGCATGAGTCGGACATGAATCACCGGCGACACAGCGCGTGATAAGGAGCTGAAAGTCGCCTGTAATTAAGCCCCCGGCACTAGAGACCAATTGTTTGCAGTCGGGACTAATTGACACTAATTGTTTAATCAGATTTCGTACCCCTCCACACCACAACCAACCATCCACACACTACTTGGAGCAGCTATATCATTGATTTATGTGGTGAAAGTGAAGATTAGTAGAAACCCAAGGATATATATATATGATCATATATATATATGTGTGTATGTGTGTACGCGTGTGGTTAGAACTATATACCGGTACATATAGGTTTAGAGCTCAGATAGGTAACTCAATGAGGATGTACCAAAACGCCTTATAAATAATTTTCTCTGTCTACAGTTGTACTTGTTGAGCCACCTGTAGTCAGTCCAGATGTGCAGTACATGTGTCAATGTACACATATTTGGCACATTGAAGCTGTCTTTGTTTGTATTTTAGGTTTTTTGACCTGACTTTACATTGTGTAACCGGTAATGTTCTGTCAGCATCCATAAAGAGGATTGATTTATGACGTTTTGGAGAGAGCTCATAAATTAACGTGGTAATACTCACAATCCTCCAGTACGCCACATGGAAATGCGACTAGCGTGCCATTCAACAACTGCTTATCCTTCTCCTTCTGGACTAAAGCAGCGACTACAGTAAAGTTACATTCACAGAATGGCAGAAAGGTGTGCTTTTTGAAACACTAATTTATCATTAGTGTTTCAACTTCAAAGACAAAAAAACATTTATTGGCCCATTTACCCAAAGTAGGTTAACTTATTATATCATACCTCAAAGACTGCATGACCTGGGTAAGCATACTAAAAGAAACATGTAAGGTATATATAAGTAATATATACTTTTTTACATGTAGAAATGTAAAATGTATAAAAAACTTATAAATTATGACATATTGTTAGATAGATGGCAATAATCGGAAGCATGTAATAGATAATTTATAATGAGGGTTGTATAATGGATGATTGAGAACTAGCCTACAGCAATAAGCTTTACATGAATTGCTTTCATTTTTATTTAGTCACTTCTACAGAACATTGCTTGCAGACTAAACATTAGCCGAGACAAACCAAGCCTTGGTAGAGTCAATGTTAAACATGGAGTAATGCATTTGTAAACAAACAATTACATTGACACCCTTTTAGAAAGATGCTATACAAAAAAACATCTGACATAAGTGTTTTCCTTTGAGCATAAACAAATAATATCCAGTGGGAATACATTTACCATTAAGCGTTATGTTTTATATTGAGATGAAATGATGACGCAGAGCAGATAATTAGAGACAAGGGAGACACGTCTTCCCTCTCTATCTGATTTAACTCACGCGTTCTGAGGAAGCAGATGGTGATGGATGAAGCTAAACATGTGTACATTAGATCTAACATCACATCATTACATGCAATGGCAATTAAACTTGCACCCCTTTTTAATTAAACACAAACTCTAATGAGAAATGAATGATTACTAAACGGTAACCAGTGGAGGGTAACACTAGATGTGTTTTACAGGGATCACAGAGGGAGCGCACTAACACAGTGTGCAGGGGAAGAATAAGAGAGAATAAGTCAGGCATGCTGTTGACTACTTATACAGCTGATTATAATCGTAGCTTTTTTTTGTTTGCCTCAGCCTATAAAAGAGAATTGTCTCCTCCTTAAGCTTTATTTTAGTTGTATTAATCGTCTTGTGGGACCAGAATATCATAATAATAAAATGTATTTGAATATATCTCACCAAACATATACACTGGAAATAAACAACCAAGATACAAAAAATGACTTATAAACACCACAGTATTTTCTTATTCCTGCTAATGTTCACAATCATAATTTGTTTACAATTGGTTTATCATCAAAAACAGAAAATTTTTAACCAACCATCTCGACTGGAAACAGCTTTGTACATTATTCACGTTCCAATTAACATTCATCCTGTCTGTGTCGCCTTTCAATAAAGTTTTCTGATTTATTGTGGAAGGCTACCTTTACTTTGTGCTAATAATTGGATGCTATTGAAAGGATGAGTTTCATTGATTTTGTGGATGACTGGGAGCATTACTGGTCCAGACCATAGATTGTCAGCAAGCTCTGTGTTGAGCTAGAATCGATGCCTGTGAATCTTCCCCTCTGCTTTTTATTTACTTCTGTCTTCATTGATTGAAACATGCAATAGTTCAGGGGCTATTATCACACTGAGGCTAAGATTCTCTGTCTTTCATTGAAATAGCTCCCTCTGTTCCCCTGCAATATCTCACTCCAGCAAGTGCTCCCATCTTTCCCTTTCTAACTAATGAGTTAAGAGTATTGCTATGACCTGTAAACATCAATCATGGACCCCGGAAGGAGACAGTGACTAAACGTACCGGCTGGAGGAAAGAAATGAAATTAAACTTTCTCCTGATTTTGTAAAAGACAACATTCCACTTTGGAGTTTCTTGGAAAGCTCAATCAGAAAAAAGAAAGAAAATAACGAACATTGGTTGGTTTCTGGTTTCTTTTATCTATATTGTAGAATAAATGAATTACCTTTAAACCTTTTTCTTGACATTTTTAAAAAATCCTTTTATTGTAAATAATAAATTCTATTGTCTCTAAGATGTCTTTAATCCAACTGAATCCCCTCCTACAATGAACACCTTTTATTTCCATGGAACTTACACCAATACCTTTCACAATATATTCACATTGGCTGCCTGGCAGGATTATTCTCACAATACAACACGCAGACGTTCTCTCCCACGTATACATATCTTATGTCAGGACAAGACAGGAGAAAGGTCAGTGTCCTATCCAGCGGGGACTGCTTGAATATAATCAGTGTGTACTTGTTATTCTGAGTGCTAGACCTTCTCTTTTATTTGCTGGCCCCCCGAACTTAATTTCCCTGGTGACCTTTTTTTGTAATAAAACACTATTATCTGTTGCTGGTACCTCTACGAGGGAGCAAATTAGCTCTGTCTGGCCCATTTTGTCACCAAGGTGATTGGTTATAAGTTTATTTACTTTAATTAAATTAAGGCGGCGGTATAGGCATGTTGTCTGCAAAGCACAACACTCATTGTCTGCTTGCAAATCTGATTGTCCCCCAGTCAGAGAGCTGGGCAATAGCTACAGGATTCTCATTTTTTTACATACTCACACATATGTAAATGCATAGCTTTTGTAAATGTCCGGGGATTAAAAATAATGTTATCACTATATATATTATTTTCTTTATAAAATAAATATTTGCAAAATCTAGTGATTTCAAAATAGAGTTAAGTGGCCTTAAGTGTCATCTCATCTCAGCTCATCATGGGATTAGCAGCAAACTTCACATGGAGGATTAGAGGATGTTTGTCTTGCTTTTTTTTTTTTGCGATGTAAACACTTGTTGACAGCAGCTTAACCTATGACATGCTGTGCGCACACATTGAGGACACATTTAAAAAGAAAGTAGAAATGATCAAGCCGATGATTTCTCACACTTCTGCACGAACATATGTCACCTGATACTGTGGAATTCCTCTAATCCTTTCCCCTGTGTTTAATGGGAGTGGCGGTGGGGCCTTTAACTGAGTCCTCGATGCTTTGTCAAGCGCAATCAACCAGCTTCTGTCCAATATCTTTCATTTCTTTTTAAAAAGTTTATTTACCCATTCAAGACTCCATAGAGGTCCCTTATTCATTTTGAGTGGAAATAATTGTTTACCTTGTATTATGCATTATGTATATATTTTTTTAACTTCACCAATTTCCCCTTTACTAATCCACCCCTTCCCCACCCGGTATCCCCCAAAGTGTCGGTTAGAATCCACCCCATGGGCCATCACTGGTGGGTTTCTGACTCAAGACGCATGGGAGAGCAGAGAGAGAGACCATGGAGGGCAGTGGTGAATGCAATGCTTTACTGACCCGAGGAATCTCTTCTATTATACTGGGCCCTCTTTGTGCCTGTCTCTCTCTCTCTCTCTCTCTCTCTCTCTCTCTCTCTCTCCCCCTCTCTCTCTCGCTCTCTCTCTCTCTCACTCTCGCTCTCCGATGCTCTGTCAGAGCCATTCAGGCCCTGTGGCAGCCACCTATACTATATCCTGGATAGGCAGGACATTCATGCCTTTTTAACCCATTGTCCTTCCCCCTGGGGGTGAGGGCCCAGAGCGGGATGTGAGAACCCCAGGCAGGCCATTGTTGTCCCCCCTCCCCTCTCTTCACACACCCGGCGGGGGGACTTCCTTTCTGGATGTCACTGAAACCTGTGTGGTGTAATCCGCTGGGCTCCCCCGCTGAGCAGGACGGGAAGGTTATTAAAAGTGCCTCCTCTAATGTCTCGTTAATAAATCGCTTCCATTTTACGCTTCATTTCGAAAGTAATCGCGTTTGGTGGTGGTAGTTGGGGGGTGGGGGTTGGGGGGGGGGGGTGGATAGAGAGAGTGGGGGGGGGGGGAGAGAGGGGGGGGGG
>OOFB01001497.1:53575-70341 GCA_900323305.1 Trachyrincus murrayi
GCTTGCTGGGTTCTGCCTGTGACCACGAAATAGGCATATTAAAAGTTTTTTTTACAGGCGCTCCACAACAACACATGCGATCCCGTCACCACCACAGAAGCCATTCACCGCGCGGGAACATAAATCACAGCCCGTGAGCGGAATAGCAGCTCGTGCAGTTCCAGCTGCATTCCACAGCTCGCGCTGAGATTAGAAAAATAAAAAGGGCGCGCGCTCGGTGAATGCTACACGCTAGCTGCGCTAGGAGGAGGGAGACGCGCCAGAAGAGTGTTGAGAGCCAAGGAGCCTCACTCGGCTCTGTCATCTATAATGGCGCTGGACTGACAGAAGCCCCCGGGACATTACCGCTACAATCCCCAAAACCGCTGCCTGCATGTACCATCCAAACAAGTACAAATTATGGTCCAAGCGAAGTGGAAGAGCTACTGCAAATTGCAGGAAGCCTTTCTTCCGTGTCTTAATTATCTTGTTTTGTTTTTTTAGATTAATGTATTTCCAGGGAACATGGCCAATGATGAACTTCGCACCTCTTTTCACATTGACAGCAACAGTTCCATCATAGAAAAGGTTAACTAAAATGCCGTTGCATGATCGGTAGGCCTATATATTCTAACTTCTAAGTAGCCTCACAATGCATTCCATGTATTGTTATCCCCTCCAAAACATTGGAGATTTATTTGCATTTATGGAGTGAATGATTACACAAGTAGGCTACACTATATCCGTTATAAAGTGACCAGCTCAGATTAAGGCTGATTGACAGAAGCATTGTCTACGTGGGCTTCAGTTCATTTTGCGGAGCCCACGGTGACCCCCGGCATTATGACCAATGAGGGCAGTGCCAGTCTCTCAGGATCCTGATTAAATGGGATATAGGCCTACCGAAGCCTCATACAAGTGGCCCTAGCCGGCTGTCCCTCAGGGGACTCCTCGCTATAGTTCCCTCATGGCCTCCAGGCCCCCCTGCCGCCGACACAGTAGCCTGCACCACATTCACCCTGACCTGCCTCGCTGGAAAGAAACACACGCTCGAAATGTATCGCACGCACGCACACACACACACACACACACACACACACACACACACACACACACACACACACACACACACACACACACACACACACACACACACACACAAAGATCATAGGATATACCGATTTAACAGATTTTAGATGCCCTAATGCATGGCATATGTTCTAACTATGCATGTAATTTAACAAAACAAAAGGGATTTTACAACTATTGTAAGGTAATGGCTGCCCTTAAACCTTTTGTATTTCAACAGAGGGACACTTAAAACAAGCCTTTCATGATAAGCGGCCGGCTGTTGTACCGCGGCTTACAGTCCCTCAGGACAGCATATCCATCAGAAGATGTCCCGCGGGTGTGGGATAACCAATTTGTTCATTCAACAACACAGGAACTCTCATGCGTATTATCTATAATTCTGGGTGACCCACCAGATGAGACAAACGATAGCCTATCTCGGCCTACCTGTTGTGAAATTATTTTTCACGAAAAGCATCGTGAAAAATGTGTGTAGGCTATTTTGGGATTATTTTAATTTCTGATTATCATATAGGCCTATACATTTATAATGATGTATGTTATCCACCACTTCAAGTAACTATAAGTAGATGGTTCAACAAAACTAATCTGTAGACCTACGCTATGGCGACGCGGCAGGTCAGCAGTTGAGAAGGAGCTGGCAAAAGAGAAGAAAACACTGCTCTCTACAGGACGTCAATGACACTGCCGTTGTGCTAAATGTAGAGATTTATTCACAGCCTTGAAAATCACAATGTCAAGAACATATGAACCATTAAGTCAGCAAAATATTGTCTCTATCTCCATTTCGATTTATCTGTTCCTTCTTATATGAACATCATGTTTGTTATGTGCGAAAACACACCATATCAATTTTGGTCAGGCATGGGCTTACTATAGGTCTACTGCAAACAACTTAATTCAAAATCATTGTATTTACTTATACAAATATATCTTCAATTTGTATGTAGGCCTACATGTAAATGAGGCTATGCGCCATGCTTCCAGTCTAAACTCGATTGCATGTCTCCCTCTATGTTCCACTGAGTCCTGTAGAGGGCATCATTGTAGTGAGGACCTTTCGTGTCCCCTGGGTCGAACACAAGGGCCTCCTGCTGCTGGCCTCTTATTAGAGCAAGCTATCCTTCGGAGAAAAGGGGAAACATATTTTCTTGATTTGGCTTGATCTATTTCAGAACAGCAAATAATGCATACATGTCTTGATAGCCTATGCTTTTATAATGACCGTAAATAAGAAAAAATAAAACAGAAAATGTGCTCAATGCTTTCTTCTGAAAAAAAAAAAATCTGAAAATTGGACTGGGAAGTGGACTTCAAAGAGAGATAGGCCTATTAAACCAAGCAGGAATTGAATGTCAGGATGATCACCCTTCTGCGTATTTCAGTAAATTACTTCATAGTCTACTATACTCTTATCAATTTTAGAAGTTTGTATCACTTTCCCTTGGCATGTCAAATCATATAATTTATTGCATTGAATTTGGAGAGGATACACAAATCCTATCTACATTTGCGAAGTTGGAAGTGGGGAAGTCCATATACAAATTCCTACTGAGTACTGTGTAGGTTACTCTGCGTCAGAGGGTCAATATTCCGCTTGAACTTGGAAAAGCAAACCAAACCAACGTGTGTTTTTAACCCTAGCCCCCAAACATTTGACTGCACATGCCAATCTGTTGTTGGAGGCTACAGCAGGAATGAGCCTACACGCCTGGCTATGTAAAAAAACAACAACATCACTCCTATAGGTCTACATTAACCGAACAAAAAGACACAGGATATAAAGTGGATCAAGTGTCAACTGAGGTGCAGAAATGTCCGATGAAGAAAGGGTGGACGATGACCTTGTCAAGTATGTGGGGGAAACAGTCGTGTATTGCGACTGAAAATGGAAAACTGCGAGAAGAGTGCAGCCAATCAAGATATTCAGACACCCCGCAGAGTTCTTCGACAGGGAAACTTACGTTTTCTCAGTCATCGCACGGTAACATAACTGCATCGAAAGAGGTATGCATGTTGCAACATGTTCCATTTAATGTAACATCCGTTTATCTTCGACATTTTGTACATTCATATCGATATTGATTGAACCTGTCAAAACATGTAATCATGAAATCTGTTAATATTTGGCATTATTCAGGGGATATCTGATGTTCAAAACAAAGAAGTGTATTTTCTTAAAAAGAAACGTGCAGCACTCAACGCTTAAAACTGCAGGGGACTTTTACTTTTTGGCGTGCGTTCCACATCGTCGCTGCAGCAGCTGTCAAACACCATTGAACAGGTACTAATTTTACCTTCCTGCTAACCACGTATTTAATAACACGCTAATCAGCTGTAAAGATATCTACCACTGAGTTCGTTTAGCTTCTCTCTTTTTCACAAGCTATGTTTGCCACTGCTGTCAAACAAGAGGAACCACCACATGTGGCCAAAGGTGTTGTCAGAGGACCTTATTCAACACGTTGAGGAGATGAAGAGTAAAACATCCATTGTCCAGGGCCAGATTATGGGCAAAACCATCCTGCCAATGCCTTCAATGACGCCTCAGATGGATGATTCTTACAAGACAATCAAGCTGTAAGAATGAACAAGTACAGTTGTACAACACTTCTGTTTCCTGACTGCATGTGTAGGTATTATCATGTTGTTTGGTTTTCCTTTCCTAGGTATGTCCTCACCTTAGAGTCTATGGTGATCAGCTGGACCAGTTTAGTGCAGAAGATCTTGAAACAGCATTCGGCAGAGCTCGTTCTGAAGGGGATTAACCCAGGGCCCAGTGTGGAGCTGAACTTCTGGCTCACCAGGAAGCACAACTTTCTTAACATCAATGAACAGGCATGATCTCTTGTTTTCTGTTGTTTAATATGCTGAAAGGTTCTGGGTTTGAACTCCAATGTACACATGGATGTCTACCCATAGGCATCCTTGAGTAAGAAGCCTAACCCCTACCTGCTCATTAATGTCACTTTGGTTTAAATACTTGGTTCCTATATGTTCAGCTTCAGAATCCCATGGTTAGGAAGATGGTGAACATCTTAGAGATGGAAGACAGCAGATACGAGCCAACAATTAAGACTTTACATGGAAATGGATTTGATGGTAAGAAATATTCTCATTATCTCACACATATTTTTTTGTTTAAAAGCTAAATAGTACAACATTCATTGGTAGGGCATACAATATAGTCTAGTCTTTATGAGATAATCCAAAACTACATTATCAATTAAACAACATTTTGTCCTCAAGGGCTACAAGAGGGATATTGACCTCTATCTACGTCCTCTGCGTTCCCAACTGTCTCACCTGGGGAAGGAGGAGTTTCCCCGCACTGAGCCTAACCCTAACCCTGCAGAAGGCCTGCACGCATGGTGGTGCTGCTGCAGGAAATATGCAACCTGATGATGGTGGTAGTAAAACGGTAAAACTGTAAAACTACCCTTTAGTTATTGTTTGTATGCCTATGTATTTCTTAGACAGTGTGAGACAGTATTTCTTTATGTGTTTTACTTGTTTGATTTACTGTCAACCACGTAAACTACAGCAGTGTCTTCCTCTCCCCACAGGCCTCGGATTACCTCTCTGGCCATCAGCTACTCAGCGAAGACATTGATGAATTCCTACAAAGGGTGAAGAAGGTGGCCAAGGTTTTGACATGTTTTAGGCAGAGCTACGACACCCAGAGAGAGGTCTTTGCCAACATGCACCTTGGGATGTCCCATCCACCCTGGTTTTCACATGTTTCAACCACTTCCTTAACCGCATAACCGCGCAATTAGAGGTGAGGTCCTAGTTATTTTTTGTATGATTTTCCCTGTATTGTTTTAGATATTTATATTCATATTAACATATGAACATAACATTCATTTTTTACATTTAAATTAACAATATGTGGTCACATCAGCACTTTTTTGAAGCAATACTGGACTTTCAAAGACTGGAGAAGCTGGAGTTTGGCAGGCTCCGAGGTAACATCTACAGTCAACAGGCTGCTCAGGTGTACCGTGAGCTAACTCACCTGTGCAATGCGTTGAAACAGAGAAAATACAACCCACTGGATTCTCAGGTTAACATTAAACTTTCTATTTCCATTTGTCTTTCAAGTGTAACTATAATTAACATTTACAGTGCTAAACTAAAACCTGCTATTAATTAAATGACTCTTACTGAAATTATTTCACATTGATATCAACTCTAAATTAAAAGTTGACTATAATTTCTTTATTAAATTCATGAATAAACAATACATTGCAGCAGCCATTATGACATACTGACCATGTGTTGCCTCTATTCAAAGGATTTTGAAAAAGACTTCAAGGATTTCAAAGTACAGTAAAGATAGCAGACTTTGAATGCCGCCTCATCACAATCTTCTGCTTGGCTTTTAAGGATTGTGTGGGATTGGAATCAGTGTTGAAGGTAAGTCAGAGCGTCATTATAACCATGATGTAGATATGTATTCTATGAATGGTAAATATGTATCCTATATGTATTCTTCTATTCTTCTTCTCCTCGGTTTTTTCCCTTCCCTCGATTTTTCTTATTATTCTCAGTTTCTTTCTTCTTTGTGTTCATTAGCTTTTGACTGTTATCCGATCCTTTCTGGAGAGAAAGCAAATCATGCAGATGTTCAGTCACAACTTCCTAGTTCTCCAGCAACTTTTCAGAGAGCATCTGGAGAGATGTAAACTACTGTATAAAACCCGGCTCAGCCAGGTATACAATAACACATAACATGTATGAATAACGGCAATTTGCAATCTACGCAGACATTGCTATGTTGTTTGTTTTCCATGTTTCCAGGACAGTGGCCTGGTTAAGAACATGCCTCACATGTCTGGGGAGTTAAAGTGGGAGAAAATGCTTAGAGAATGAGTTCAAATAACGTTGAAAAACCTAAAATTTGTATTTGCCACGTAAGTACAAAAGAGTTACGATGACAGTTATGATTCATGTGTGCCACAGAAAACATGCCTGATGCATTGTGTAGCGTTGTTGCAATCACATACTGTATGTGGTCGCCCAAAATATATCAAAAACTGCAAATGTGAAAATAATTTCATGGGAGACAGACAGACCACCAGGCTGACATACCAATAAGACAGAGAGACGGGCAAACCAACTGACAGTATACCTTTAACAGATGTTAACTGTATCAAACAACAAACATCTGTAACTGAACAATGGCATTTTTCAACTGAAACTCTTGCAGGTCTTTGGAGGGCACTGAGGTGGTGCAGGCGCACAGGAGATATTCACCCTCACCCTCTTGGACCAGTATGAGAAGGATGTGTACTCTGGCTGGTGTACCGGACTGGAGTAGGTCTGCTCTCTCAACCTCGACCAGCCCCTCATCTCCAGAAACACCTCTTCTGGATTCATCTCAGTCAATTTCAATCCACATGTAACCCTTCTTGGATAATAAACATAAACCTCATAGTTCTCTCTGTGTATCCTGATTGTTTGACCTAATTAATTTCCTCCATAGCTGATTGAAGTCTTGACAGATGTGAAGTACATCCAGACGATTGGTCACTTAAACATCCCATCTGCTGCGATGGCCCTGTTTCAGCTGAGGGATACAATCATAAAGGTATAAAATAATATTTTGTCAACATAAAATGTATATTGTTTTACATGCAGAAGAAGATCTTGGGCCGTCGACATTCATCTCCACTTGTTTGTTTCAGTACACAAGCACTCTACAGGGACTGGCCGAGTACCACAACAAGCTGAAACAGACAATGCTTGAAGTGGAGATTCCTCTAGTGCGAGCCCAGCTGGAAGCTGTGGACATCCAGTTTAAGAGAGCAGAGGTGGACCTGATGTGGCAAGACCTGCAGAGCTGCTGGTGTTTCATCAGCTTCGCCAAAAACCTGGTCCAGGACCTGCGGTGTAGAGTCCAGAAGACGAAGGAGAACTGAGAGTATCCAGTCACTGATGAAGGGATGGAGCAAGCAGCCCATGTTCTGTAGGAAGGACAACAAGATAGGGGCACTGATACTGTTGGATGACAGGATGGAGCGTGTGAACACAGAGTACAGTGCTATACAGCGGGACGGGGGCTCTATCCACCAGCTGCTGCAGGTCTGTGACTGGATTACAGTTATGCATTTGGCATTATAATAATACATAATACATTTTATATACTTTACATACATTTTAAAACTAACTATATACAAAGTAAGTAAAATATACGTATATATACACCTACACCTACACAGGCCCAAGTAGAGATGATTGGTTACTTTCTAATGTGTGGTGGGAGGGAGTTCCAGAGGGGCGGGGCAGCGCTGGTGAAGACTCTATCCCCCAAGTTAGGGTGCTTGGTCCTGGTGCTGGTGGTCAGGAGGTCGGCAGATTGTATTATAAATCAAATCAGAGGTGGAAAGGGAACTGAAAAATACTGGTATAAAAAACTACTCAAGTAAAAGTAGGTCATTTAAGGGCACTGTACTGTACAAATTACTTTATTACTGTGAACAAATCATTTCAACATGATCTCCAAGCAAACACTAAATAATGGAGGGGCAACAGTGTAAGTATCTTGGTTTTTCAAAAACTAATTCTGATGAGTGACAATGACTTGAGTGATTGATTGACAGACCAACCGTAACCATCAGGTGATTTCATCTGATTGGTCTGTTGAGTGTTGTGGGTGGGGCGGGCGTAAAGATAAAATAGTATCTTGCATGTTTTCTTCTTCCTCACATTTTTTCTGCGAGATCCTATAAGATCTCTATTCTGCTTTTTAAAATGTAAGTAAAGTATTAGTAGTAGTAAGTAAAATGACAAAATCTTAAATTACAAAAAAAAGTACAATTACATGAAAAAGCGACTCAACTACAGTCATTTCAGTAGTTGTAATGATACTTAGTTATACTTCAACTGACGATACTTTAATGCTACTTTACACCCGTTATTATAATCATCAATCACATTTAGTTTTTAGCAATTTTTTACATTCAGATCATGCATTTTTTATTTAAATATGTTATCACTTATTATTCATTCTTCTCTAATCTATATGTTATGAATAACATTTTGACAACAAAATGCACAAATCAAGCACATAATTTTATTGTCATTCAAATAACAAGTCTCCAACTAAATGTTACTTGCCTTGGACTTATTTGGCTCACGGTAGAATAAGAAATATATATTTTTTTTTCCAAAGCCAAAACATATTTCCAAAGCCAAAATAAAATTTATTAAACGCCATTTAATACTTTCATGCTTTGAATCTATTACTATTTACACATGTAGCAGATGACTTAAAGTGAAAATTTCCGAACAACATTTCTTATTATTTCTAAACACAAACCAGGAGAAACGGTAGAATAAGAAATATAATTCTTTTTTTTCCAAAGCCAAAAAAATTTAATACTTTCATGCTTTGAATCTATTACTATTTACACATGTAGCAGATGACTTAAAGTGAATATTTCCCAACATTTCTCATTATTTCGAAACACAAACCAGAAGACCCTGGTGCTTCTCCACGCCAACCCGGCCTCGGAAGAGTGGCGGTCCTACTTGGAGTACGTGGATGAGATGGTGGTTGATGGGATCTTCAGCTACATCAGCAATTCCGTGGAGTTCTTCGTGGAGAACATGGAGTCACAGCCGTGCCAGGCTCCTCTGTTTGAGGCTCAGCTACTACTCAGCGGCAGAGAGAGGCTGGGGACAGCCTGTACGAGCTGCTGGAGGACCTGGACGTATTCAAGACGGCCATGATGGTGGACAGAGTGGCTCATCTGGAGGAGAGCTACCAAGTATGGGATTATTTAGGTTAGCATTGATAGGATAGCACATGAATTCTTAGGTATATCCTGATGTTGTTGTCGCCAGTCATATGTTAGCAGAAAAGAATAATGAATGTGAAAATGTGCAGTTATATGCTGTATATAAATAATGGAATTAATATTAGTATGTAAACATTTGGCAGTGATCATATCCTGCTATTTTATGAGTAAGTAAGTAAAGTTTATTTAGTATAGCACCTTTCACAGAGCAAGAGTCACAAAGTGCTTCACAAAAGGCCTTCCAAACGTGTATGCAAAATGGACTAAAATATGCCAAATTCTATCTGTTACATCAATATAAAAAAAATGTTAGCCTTCTCTTTCCATGCTGTCTGATTAAATGCTACACTGTTGTTCCAGGATGTGATGAATGGTGTGCTGAATCTGTTGGACCTGAGGAAGGGGGTTGTGGAGCAAGTGGACAGTGTTCTCAAGCAGGCATTCGATTATCAGAGAATAGTGCTACACCCACCTCTGGCTGGATAACAGAGCAGAGTTCCTCAGGAAGTTCCTCCTGTACAGTCATGTGCTGTCTACGGAAGATGCATATGTGGATGACGATCTGCCTGAGAGCCCACCAACAATAGACATGTTCAAGAGACAGGTAAAGGTTTTGTAAATCCAAGTAATTCAAAAACCATAAATTTTTTTATATGACTATGGTATTTTTATTTTCTATGTTCTAGATTGATTATTATGAGGGCCTCTACACTGAAGTGTTCAAGCTTGAAGATTTCAAAGTCTTTGACAGATGGTTTCAAGTGGATATCAAGTCCTTCAAAGTCAGTCTTCTCAACATTGTCAAGAAGTGGAGTTGGTTGTTCAAGGAGTATCTCATGCATTACGTTACTGACAGGTAAAAAACTGAATCTCGTCCTGCCATCACAAAATCACATTCTATGATTCCTTGTTTCGATTAATTTGCTTCTGAATGCACTTTCTATCACGTAGTCTTGGTGATTTGGAGGACTTTGTCCGGACAATGGTGATGGGGCTCGGTCGGTGTGTGTCCACACTGGAGGAGGATGGTGGTTTGGCGGAGGTGATGAGTCACCTGGTAGCCGTCAGGGACAGACAAAGCGACACAGACGGCATGTTTCATCCTCTCAAGGATACCATCCTGCTGTTGGAACAATATGGTGAGACCATCCCAGATCAGGTCTACTCTCAACTGGAGGTAAGACCAGAGGGCAATATGTCAATATTAGGCACTCACATTCACTAAACATTACTAAACAAAACCTCAAGCATCTCTGGTGAAACCAGACAGAGATACACAATCTTGTATAGTATGTCTAGAAGCAACCTGGGACTAAATGTATCTAATTAAACAGCAAAATTTAGTGAGGCTTATTATTATTATTAATTTCTATTCTGCTCTCTTTTCAATTTATTTATGTTGTCTTTAAATTTTAAAACATTTTCTACGAACTGCCAGAGAAATGGAGTGCAGCGAAGAAGCTAGCCTTGTCAGTGTTTCCCACATGCAGAATATTGAGGCCATGGTCTTACGAGGACAGTGCCTGGCATTTGAGATAACCAGCCAATAATTGTACTTGCTTCAAAATCATATTTACAGAAACAAATACACATGATGCTATTATATACACATATGACTGGTAATAATTAATTATTGTCAAAGGCATATATTTGGTGTATTTATTTATTTTTATTCAAAATATCAAACATTTCTCTACATGTTAAATAGCATTTACACTGTGCATACAACCATTTCCATGTACTCGTTTATAGTGGCAAAGAAAAATCAGAAAATTAGATCACCATCCTCAAGGAACTCCGGGATATTGTTGTACATGTGCAGCAAATTAAACTACTGCACAATTTTAATGTCCCTCTATTAATCACCACGTGGAGATTAAAATACTATTAAAATAGGATGCATTTAGCAACCTTTATTTTGAGAGAGAAGCTCAGTCCCAGGGCTTTTTTTCAATAAGCTCCTGTGTACAGGCAATATGACACAAACACAGGAATTACATAGTGATAAAAAATGCAAGATAAACAAACAAAATAATCTCTGGAAATACTGACCTTCTTCTGAAACCTCAAAGTGTCCCCTCAAAGTGTACCATCAGCCCTCTCTCTCTCTCTGTCTCTCTCTCTCTCTCTGTCTGTCTGTCTGTCTGTCTGTCTTGTGTATGTGTCTCTCTGTGTGCAGAGCAATGTGGAGGACTGGGCCAAGACCAAATGTAGACAGATAATTGTGGACCAGATGGAAGCAGACCTGAGGAGGTTTGCCAAGGTGAAGTCACCAGCAGCAGCATGCTACCTCGTGTCCCTGTATCCCCCCTGCTGGACTGCAGCTGTCATCACACCACTGGTGTTCTCAACAGATGACCCCTGATAGTGTGTGTCCCTCTGTTCATCTCTTCGTGTAGGACATGCAGAAGCTTGACAAAGAGGCCCAGACGTGGGTTAGATGTCTACGTGAAGAATCTGTTGACCTCTCTGTGGGCTGTTAGCGAGCTGTAGAACATGGCCATTGGAGACAGTTATTCAGAACCACTAAGGTAAAAGAAAATAACACACAAAATAGAGCTATCTACCTATCCGTCTGTCAGTACGTTATTTAAAAAACAATTATATTAATATTAATTCATATTAATTTGTAAATCTTTCCCTTATGAGATTATTTCTCCCTATTCTAGATGGACTTTACTTTATGTGATGGCACCACTCTGGCTGACCTACTGGCTCTGCAGCTCCACTTGTTTGAAGAGGAAGTGTGCAAGTGTGGACAAGGAAAACATGGGCAAACATTCTCATACGAAGACCACCAATCCTCTATGGCTCTACTGAAATGTGATGAGAATCTGATCAAAACTCTGGAAGACCATCAGGTAGCTACATATATTAATATAGTTAATGACATGTATTAATATAGATAATTACATATAGTAATATAGTTAATGACATGTATTAATATAGTTCATTACATATATTAATACAGTTGATTACATATATTAATACAGTTCATTACATGTGAACCCGAAGTATAACAATAACTGCTTAGCAGAAACTTGCATTCACAGTGTCATAAGCACTAGTTCTCACCAGCTCTGCGATGATAATGATAAGTGATAAGGCTTAGGTGTGTGTGTGTGTGTTTGTGTGTGTGTGTGTGTGTGTGTACAGTGGTGCATAGAGATGAGACTGCAGCAGGGGGGGTCTGCCATCTGACCATCCCAGCAGCGTAGTTGACTGAGTGCAGAGGTCCCCATTCAGTGTGTGATTAATAGCTGCTCTGGGACATGGGACAATGTTGCACTGTGCTGCTCTTTGTATGCACACACAGCATACTGGTGGCTGGGGGGGGGGGTTACAAACAGCAATTAGATGTCTATCCTCTACTTTCTCAGGCTTTGCGTGAATACAAATGTCTCTTTTTCTCACCTTCTCCATGCATGTCCCCCGTAGGATAGCATGTTGGATGTTACAGGAAATGGAAAGTGTAGGCAAGAGAATAAGATGAAACACAACAAAAATCGAACCTTGTGTTATGATTCCTATAATAATGCACTCCCGAGTCCACAATTTTTTTTTTTTTAACTAGGTGCATGCAGCACTTATTCTAGCAAACATTTTTTATTATATGCTTTGATTGTTCTCAGCCTCACTTTGCATGTCGCACTGCTGCTAAATTACTAAATGTACATTGAAATGTACAGGTTTCTGCTATGATGATGTTTTTCCTCAATGGTTTTATAAATTGCCCATCAATTGCATGTTTCAGGTTTTACCCATGAATTCATTAATTCAAATTATTAATTCGAATTTGTTAATTTTGCATCTGTGGTCCCTGGACAGGAAAACATTTAAAAACAATACAATTAGCAACTACAACAGTACATCACAATTTACAAACAGCACATTGCATATAAGATTGCTCCATACAATAACGTCGTCTCCAGTTGGAAAACGGTTTCAAATACAGAGATCAGTGATCACATGCTTGATTAGTCCTGAGCCATTTTTTGTGTTTTCATTTTTTTTAAATGTATCAAGGACTTTCACAGATTGTTTAATTTGAGTGCATAATGGCTTTAGCGCTAGCTTTTGCTCCTGTCTGGGACCAGCTTGTAGCACAGTAAGATAAGTGTGAGAAAATCATTGAGTGCATAAAAAGCAGGAGGCAGTTGAGGTCTGATATGTTCTGATTCAGATATGTTGAGTATAATTATATTATTCTATAATTCTATCATTTTATTATATTCTATTATTTATATTATATTCAATACCAGTTGAGGTCTGATATGTCATCAGATACATTAGATTAACTTGGACACTTCTGGAGAACTTTTTGTTTCTTCAAACGTAAATTGGAATCAATGATTATGTCCAGGTACTTGAAGTGTTCAACTTACCTCTCCTCTTAACTAGTATGTCCTTGCCCTCAGGTTCAGCTCCAGGGCTTCTGTCAGAGCAAGCACGTGGATTACTTCCTCTACCCGGTCTCAGGGCTGCAGAGGCAGCTGACGGTAGCCGACACGGTGCTTATGATCTGGATAGAGGTCCAGAGAACCTGGGTGCACCTGGAAAACATCTTCATAGGCTGTGCTATCTGCCATCAGCTACCGGCAGACACACACAGGTTCCAAACTATAGATGCTGACTTTAAGGTATTAGGGCCACAGGCACATCTCTATTTGCTAATGATAGTATGCACAGTACATGCTTTTATTTGATTATGTTTTATTACAGGACTTAATGATGGACAGCGCAAATACTAAAAACGTCATCGAGGCCACCAATAAATCTTGTTTGTATGAGAAGCTTGAGGATCTGCAGAAAAGATTCAACATGATGACTTCATCTTTAGTGTTTTGCCGTTCACATCAACACCTCAAAGTAATGAAGACGTTTATCTCTTACAGACTGGCATTGTGTGAAAAAGTGCTGGCAGAATACCTGGAGACCAAGAGGCTAACCTTCCCACGCTAACCCTTTGTTTCGTCGTCCGACTTGTTGGACATTCTGTCCAAATGAAGTCGTCCCAGAGAGGTTTTTGTCTGCAGTAGAATATTCTCAAATTTGACAATTGACATTTTGATCACATTTGTCTTGCATATTTCATTGAAACAAAACAATCATATCTTTCACAGACAAGATGTCACCTCTCCAAGCTATTTGATAACATGTCTGATCTGGAATTTGTTAAAGATCGCAAAATGGCTGAGGGAATTTACAGCCAAGAGAGAGAGTATGTCCCTTTCCAAACTCAATGCAGCTGTGATGGGCCGGTAAAGATGACCCGTAATTGTTCAAGTTATATTTCCCTATTCATAAAGCCAGTGAACAAAACACATCTTGACTAATGTGAGTGTGTTATATTCTTCAGGTGGAGTTGTGGCTGAACTGTCTAGAGGCTGCTATGAGGGACAGTGTGCGGGGTCACCTGTCCGATGCAATGTGTGTATGAGTACCGCTCCAGGGAGCAGTGGGTGTTGGACTTCCCAGCCCAGGTGGCCCTCACTGGCTCCCAGGTGGAGCAATGACATGGCTCTGGTGTTTCAGAGACTGGAGGAAGGCTACGAGTCAGTGTTCAAAGACTACAACAAGAAACTGGTATGGGTTTTAGTTTTAGTAGGATGAGATATTAGCATGAAATGCATGATTGGCACTGTAATTATCATAATTATACGGTAGTAATAATAACAATATAATAATAATAATAATTTGACAAAGTAAATATACATTGTTTGGGCAAGACTGACTGACTTCTGAAAAAGGACAAAAGTTAGGTTCACTAAATTTCTTTTTTTTGTGTTGAAATGTTTTATTCAGAAAGAATTTATCTGCAGTCGTGAATGAAACAACTCACACATTTGAAATAACGGGTTTCAAACACAGCCCATTAGATTTTTTTGGTGTTGTTTTTTTTACACCTGTCATATTCAACACATTTAAATTACATGGATCAATCATAAGCCACTCTGGACCTAGTAATTATTTCTTTACTTGAATAATCCCCCCAGAGATATGATATTGTGTGCCTGCAGTGGAGGTGGAGACAGCTGTCAGAGAGCGGACACCTGCGCCATTATCTTGCATTGCAAGGCAGTGACCCGTGCCTGCGGAGGCTTGCGCCCATGCTGTGTGGCTGTGCCCACCAGTCGGTGTATTATCACTGCAGGCAGTTTCATCGGCACTACTTAAGGTTAACATGTCCTTGGCCACTGTTGGAATAATCTCTCATTCTCCCTTCAACCCGACTATACCGGGGCTGATTGGATCCGCTGTCATACGGCGGTGGTGATGAATGCAGACCATCTGCTGGCGTAGTCCAAACATGAGGGGAGGGGGGGGGATTACTTCTTATTTGCTTTACTGTTTTAAGGAGTAGTATGTTGCTCTGGTTAAATACATTTACACACACACACACACACACACACACACACACACACACACACACACACACACACACACACACACACACTCTTGTGGGTACTTGAAAGTGTGCTAGATTGATGGTACTTCATGCTTCTCTCTAGAATGCATGACCTTGCTTTGTAATAGCTAATAGGGTGATTTTTGACACAATCAAATACATTAAACAGCATAAAACTATGTATTTATTCATATAATATTGTAATATTTTTGTTTTGATCAAAGTAATTTTTTACTGTCCTCCAGATTTCTCAACTGAACTCACTGATTAGCATGCTCTTAGGGGAGCTGAATTCAGGAGACAGACAGAAGGTCATGACCTTATGCACTATCGACGTCCACGTGAGAGATGTTGTGGCCAACCTCATTGCTCAAAAGGTTAATGCAACTTCGTATTTCAACCATTCAATGTAAAACAATGTTTTTATTAATTCTTCATTTTAAAATAAATAAAGAATTACAAAATTGCCTATTATATTATATATTGCATTACTTTAAATTATATTATATTAGTTTATATTATATCATATTATATTATTTTAAATTATATTGTGTTATATTATATTATTTTATGTTATATTGTATTGTATTATATTATATTATTTTATATTATGTTATGTTATGTTATATTATATTATTTAATATTAGATTGTTATATATTATATTGTATTATTTTATATTGTATTATTTTATTTTATAATAATAATAATAATAATAATACCTCGGATTTATATAGCGCTTTACCAGGTGCTCAAAGACGCTTTACAAGTGAAATAAGAACAAAACAAAACAAAGCAAAAACAGAACAAACTATGGGTCGAAAGCAAGGGTGAAAAGGTGGGTTTTGAGGGCTGTTTTAAAAGATGACAGGGTGTTAGCGGAGCGAATGTGGCTGGGGAGGGCATTCCAGAGGGAGGGGGCAGCTGCGGCAAAGGCCCTGTCGCCCCAGGTCCGGAGCTTGGTCCTGGTGGGCTTTAAAAGGTTGGCATCGGCAGACCTGAGGCGACGGGCAGGGGTATGGCGGTGGAGGAGGTCAGACAGGTAGGGGGGGGCCAGGTTGTTGAGGGCTTTGAAGGTGATGAGAAGTATTTTGAAGTGTATCCTGTATTTGATCGGGAGCCAGTGGAGGTCATGGAGGACAGGGGTGATGTGGTCAGAACGGCGGGTGGAGGTGAGCATGCGGGCAGCAGAGTTTTGGACATATTGAAGTTTATTGATGATGGTGTTTGATGAGCCGTAGAGGATGCTATTGCAATAATCGAGCCTTGAAGAAATAAAAGCGTGGACCAGTGTTTCAGCAGCGGAGAATGATAGGGAGGGACGGAGACGAGCAATGTTCCTGAGGTGGTAGAAGGCTGTTTTTGTGATCTTTATATTATATTATGCCTCTTTACAGGTGTCCAGCTCGCAGGCCTTCCAGTGGCTCTCTCAGCTCCGTCACTCCTGGGATGCTCTGTGAACATCTGTGATTCCCACTTCCCC
>OOFB01001501.1:1154-11154 GCA_900323305.1 Trachyrincus murrayi
TCAGCCGTGTTTTTTTGTTGTTGCTTTTTTGTGGCAAATATATTGTTGTGTGTGTGTGTGTGTGTGTGTGTGTGTGTGTGTGTGTGTGTGTGTGTGTGTGTGTGTGCGCTCCCATGATGATGATGATGATGATGATGCATCAGATTCTTTGAGATCGCTCGTCAGGAGCAGGACTCGGTATGTCGCCTGGATGACCAGACAGGCTGTTGTCGTGGTAAAGCCCCCATTTTAACTAGTGTGATGTGTCACGGAGCGACAATAGATGGCCGTAGACATAATCAGTTAAAAAGGGACTCTAGTGGGGGATGTACAAAAATATGTGAGATCATTCTTCAGATAAATTTAGTCTTGAGATCAATCTTTTTTTCTTTTTTTTCTTTTTTTGAAGGAATTTATTCAATGTGGGCATGCGGACACATTTCTTAAATGTGATAAATAATTGACAAAGGTCTGTAATATTTATGTCACAAGTAATCACTTTTTGCTTCCTTAGCTGATATTCCTAAATAACGAGGAACAATGTGAGGAGTATTGTTATTCCGTTGTATTGTCACACTATACACAAAGGAATCCTGTAGTGTTCTGAAGTGAGTGATCGAGTGGATCCAAGTGGCATTTCTTTTTTTTATTTTGAAAATTCAAATACACTTACCTCTTAGCCAATGAAGGCATCTGTGGTGCCCATTTTCTTCATTGACATAAAAAGGATAGTTTTGTGTTTTGTTTTTAGTTTTTTAACCCAGTCCCGGTTGAAATGTTTACATCATTTTATAGTCGTGTGTAGCACGGCCCTAAGAATGGCTCCGATCTCACTGGACTCTGTACACCATGTCTTCAGAAACCATGATGCAGGTGCTCTTCGCAAAACGGTACATTCACACAATATGTCTTTGTGTGATTTGTTTTTACTCGTAGCGTGCTTTGAATAGCGGTAATATTTCATTTGGAACTTTTTTGCCGTGTACACCAGCTATTTCTAAAGTCTACTCAAACCGTTAAACCGGACCGTCGGTAGTCCTATAGATGAGAAACACAATGTTTTTGGTGCTACTCTTGTAAGTTAGTTCGGTGCAGTTGTCTAAACGCGATGAATATTTAGAGGATAGCACATTTAACAACTAAGCTAAAAACGAAAAGCGCTACTTTTTGATAGAACATAAGGTGGTTATTTGTGAATATACCGTGTCTGTCTGTATCATGGTTTTAAAAGTCTGGGTTGGACAAACCGCAAACCTATCCTTTCATTCCATTAACAAGCTCAACAGTCTAAGTCAGTTTGACTTTAGCAGCACCCGGTTACAACCCTGAAGGATTCTAGGGCCACTGAAGTGAGACCCTTTTTTCTTTTCTTTTTTCTTTTTTTTCTTTTTTAAACCATTTCACCTCAGTTAGATTTTTTTGTTTTAATTTTCTCTCAATGTATCGGCATGAGAGTCAACATGCTAAATTAACAGTTACTGAAGAAAATGGATGTGGGGCACACAGTATGGTGTGGCTGTTCATTAGTCTTATTGCACCAGTAGGAAAGCTCCACACACCAACTGCCGTTGTACGGAGCGTTTTATTGGCTGAAGCCTCGGGGGACCATGAGAATGTCATGCCCTCTATAGTGTTTTTAGTTCAGTCTGAAAGACTTATTTTCTGAATGCATATTGTTATCTGTTCTCATGTCTTATCACACCCATCATCTTGCAGTGATCAAATAAGAGCATTTGGACTCTTGTGCGTGTCCCTGTTGGCCATTTATTTGACATCGCCGAGGAATGGGGTTTTAAAAAGTTTGAATCGGTTCGGGAACTCCTCATCGACGTGGTCTGTACAAAGCGGAAACATCTTTTTGATTCCATCGTCGAGGCTACATCCCTACAGTTAGCCTTGGCTATATAAATATATACTTGTACAGTACTTAGAGAATTTGCATTTCATTTGAAGATGAAGAGTTACATTTTGATACGTCTTGTTTTTTTTTTTGTAATCTAATTCTGAAGTAAAATGTTCAAAGATGTTCATGTGTGATAAAGCTCTCTTATAAGTTATTCATGTTCCTATGTGTGCTAGTTCAAATGAGATTTGATTATACAACCTTTCCTCCACCCATCATCAATGGGAAAAAATGATGAAAAAAAACATTCAGTGTAATGGACTTATTGTTACATTTTTAATTTTGTCTTATCCTGTGGCATGGGTGTGGTGAGAAGAAATAAATGCCTGTAAATTTTACTTTCCATTTTTATTTTCTAGTCTTGATTCTAGTTTTTGAAGAAACGTGCACTGAAATGTCCAAATTGAGTTGAAATGTCGTAGGTGATGTAGGCCGAAAGAACACGAGTAAAAAGTAAAAACTACTGTCTGATTTTAATGTTCACTGTGTTTTATACAGTATCGGAAATTTTTGTTCACTTTGAACATTTTTACTAAAAAAAAAATAAAAAAATTGTATTGTGCAAAGAGATGTAATTTTTTGGAGTACTTGAAATGCATTAATTAAAAGACTCGATCAAAATAAACTAGACCCCTGTTTAATGTCTCACCTGACTGCTCTGGTTTGGTTTTTGGACCATTTTGCCTATTATTCAACACTTCTAAGGTGTAATATTTCCTGTCAATTAATTTCCATACTTTGATGTTTCCATTTCAAGTTTTACACCAGTGTGCTCATCAACATGAATCAACAATAAAGAAATTAACCAAGAGCATCAACTAATTCCTTTGACATCATGTGGAATTCTATGAAATGGGCACTTTTTTCCTCCTGAGATGTGTTACCATGTCAACAGGGTGAAGAGCTAATAATGTACGTTTTCATTAAACTAAGCTTTTTTTTTGTGTGTGTGGGCTAGAATAAGCACACTCCTGTTCCTTCCTGTCGTATCGGAGTATGTATCCTGTAACAGAGGCTGGTCTGAGTTTTTCATTTCCCTTCCCTTCTGAATAGCCCTTGCAGTAGCGTCATATGAACAGCAGAGGGAGCAACACATGCAAACTGGAGACGTGAAACGTGAGTTTACCCCCACCCCGCCAACAAAAACGACAGCCTACTACTAATCTACTACTACCATATGATCGTTCCGTACAGCAGAATTTTTATGATGAAACGCCAAAAAGAAACCATACTTGTTAAGACTCAAAGAAAGTATAACTTAAGCTCATATATGAATAACCATTCAGGTTTTCATCTTAAGAATTTGATGTGCTCTTTATTTTTTACATGAATGTATCGTCTTTTTTCAGAAGAGTAAGGACAAATTGTCATTAATTGACACTCAATGAGTGTTAGTCGGTGATGTGACAATGATAGGAAATTGCATGATATGCAATCATTAGGCCTGTCATGGTGGAAACATGCACGTGTAAACGCAATGGAATGTGACCGCATATTGATTTTCAATGTGGAGCTTTCTGTCTAAAGTCACTGGCTGTGACATGTGTGGCATGTGTACGCTAACAACAGTGGCAGGAGTTCAGTAGGCCTATGTTGGAGCAAGCAGTGGTCAAGCAGTGACCGGTGGTCCGCGTGTTGTTCACAACCTAAGTCCAAAACAATGTACCAATCAAGAGAAATTCAATGATGCTACTATTAGTGGTTCAATGGCTGATGTCATGATGAATGAACAAAGCCCGGCTTTGATGACGTCGTTTCGAGTGTCCCTCATAGTAGACAAGCACTTGTCTAATAGATGACCGAAGAGGCTAAATACATCTGAAACACAATATAAAATATACAAAGGTTGTAGGATTGTGCTATAATTTCACTGCACACCCCGTGTATGTATGTGACAAATAAATCAATCTTGAATCTTGAATTAATTATTATGCAAATAAATGAATCAGTTAGTTATGGCCTTAACTCATGGATGGTAATTGTAGAAGTTTATTTTCCTGTAGGCCTACATACATTCAGCCAAACCAAGATGAACATCAACATTTGTTTAATGAAGTATTAGTAATGTAATGTAATTTAAGTTATGTAATAAACTATACGGTCTGCCACTGTTGGCAATATTATACCAACAATGTTTTGAATTCATTTTAAGGTAATGCTATGGGGCCACATTATTTGACATATGACATATTTTAAATAAGAAATATCTTTCAAAGCCATTTTTTAATTAAGGCAAGACGCAGAGAAAAAAGGCATGCAATTAAATAGAGCAGTACACTCCTAAAACATCACACATGAATATGATGAGCATAATAGAGGAAACAAATTCATGTAACAGAAAATGATTGCTCCAAAACCTAGTGCATTCTAGTGCAGGGTATTTCACATATCGTATTTACAACACAGTATTTACAACACAAATATGTTCTTTAAATAATAGACATACAGGACTTTTCTGAGATTGAAAATGAAAAAAGAAGTCTGAATAGAGCGAAACTTTTTGTCCCAGCCTATTGTCTTGGAAAATGTATTATATGCACAAAGTCTTGTTGAAAACTCAGTTTGCGCAACAGTCATTAACTCCAAAATGTTTTATAGTCTATCCTGCTAAAAACAAACTCAGAAACAGATGTAGAATTGGAGAGCACATTTAGAAAGCAGTGTGTGTCCATACTTACGTAAGCAGGATGGGTCATGTTATGTTATAATGTTATGTTATAATGTTGTTATGGTGTTATGTTATAGCCACAGCGTTTAGCTCATGGTGATCATCTCGGTTATGTTATGTTATCTTATGATGTATATGTTATTATGTTATGTTTTAATGTTATGATGTATATGTTATGTTATAATGTTATAGCACTCAACTTGGTTATGTTATAATGTTATATTATGATGTATATGTTATGTTATAATGTTATGTTATTATGTTATAGCCACACCGTTAAGCTCATGGTGATCATATCGGTTATGTTATGATGTTATGTTATTATGTTATGTTATGATGTTATGCTATAGCCACACCGTTTAGCTCATGGCAATCATCTCGGTTATGTTATAATGCTATGTTATAGTGTTATGCTATGTTATAATGTTACGATGTTATGTTTTGTTATAGCCACACCGTTTAGCTCATGGCGATCATATCATATTTGTCCTTGAGACTGCTGTCGTCCTCCTCCTCCTCCTCTTCCTCCTCCTGTTCCTCGCCGTGCGGATCCTCCGGCTCGTCGTGGCTCGGTTGGGGCTGTCGGGGGTGGTGGAGCTCGATGAGGAGGTAGTAGAGGACCGCCCCCACCACGCCCCCGACCATGGGCCCCGCCACGGGGATCCACCACCAGTAGTCTGCGGTGCTGTGGACGGCAACAAGAACGCAGGGAATGTGTTGTTGTGGTTAGGGTGTTTGACTACCGGGTCCAAAGGTTCTGGGTTCGAAACCCCCGATGTCTGCAGCCTACTTGTGTGGGAATCCTTGAGCAAGCTGCCTATAACCCCTACCTGCTCCTAAAAGTAACCCCCCACCTAATGACATGCATCTAAAATTCACTGGAAGTCACTTTGGATAAAAGCATCTGCTAAATCAGTGATTCTCAACTGGTGGGTCGCGAGGGCATTACCCAAACCTTAATCTTTAGAAAGAAGCCCATGAATTAACTAATGTTTCAATGTTAATTCATGTTTCAATGGCTATTTCATTGAGTTTAGCCCCAATTGTTGCAGCTTTTGCTATGTTTGTTAGCTCAATGTTTTTAACAGTACATGAAGGCATTGTTGATTACTGCAATATTGGTAAATACATTTTTCTATGTTTGGGTCGTGCCTTAATGAATAATAGCACATGTGGGTCCTGAGGCTGGACCGGTTGAGAACCACTGTGCTAAATGACCGAATGCAGAAGGCAGTACGTAGGAATAAAGGCCAAGGGATTGTAAAAAGTGCTGGCAGTCTTTGCAGATCCCTGGCCTCCCAAGCATCGCCTGCATGTGGTGGGCCACACGTGACCTTATATAACACAACAGGGGTGGATCTGGAAGGTGGTCTGTGAGTCAGGGTTGCTTACAATCCTTTGTTGTGCGGAAAATCAATTGTGCTAATACGATTCGTTGTGAAATAATTAGAACCATGGCAGAACAGCGTTTCAACATTGAATTTTTAGAAAGAAGGTTGTATTGTAAAAGAAGAAAATCTGGGGTTATTGCAATGGAAACTATCCTTTAAGTCACACGTATCACAGGTAAAATCAATTACACTAATAAGGAGGATCCATTCGAAATAAGTATAACCAGACAGAGCTGGGTTTTTTTTTTACTTTGAACTTTTACAAGAAGGAAAAAAATTCTGGCTTATAATGCTTCATACGCTTGTTGTGATGTTGCAGACCGTGTATGAAGCAGTACTTTGGTATATTATTAAATAGCAGAGTGTGAAGGTTTTTCCCTTTAACACACGTCTGCACATTGACAGGTGGACTACCTGAAGACCTCCATGCCCCAGCCGGCCACGGCGGTGAACAGCCGAGGCCCCAGGTCCCGGGCCGGGTTCAGAGGGTAGCCACAGTTGAGACCCATGGATACCCCGATGGCCATGATGATCAGGCCGATGGCCAGTGGCTCGACTCCCTTGGGTGCTCCGATGTTTCCCCCGTCAACGATGGCCAAGAAGCACAAGACCAGCATGCCGGTCCCTACAACCTGGAGTTGTAGGGAGTGAATGAATGAGTCACCAGAAAATGTAAGTTAATTGACTGTTGTCTCTGTATTCATTCACATATATTTCATATATATTTAGAATCGACACCACATTAAGCAGACCGGTAGTAGTTACAACCGATACGTATAACAACAACATATTGTGGCTTGTTTTAGTAGTTTTGTAAATGGGATTTATTTCATTGTAATTTATTAGACATAGTGTCCGCTATGCATGTTATTTCTGGATGACTACTCCACCTAAACTGAAAACGGTACTTTCTGCCATGCATATAGATCTGACCCGTTAATGATCACTAGGAAATGGGGTCATTTGACCCAAAAGCAAAGCAAAGTAAGGGGTGCTCTCAGACAAAGTAGAACAATCAATTTGCATTAGACACATTTTCTAAAAACCCAGTTAGACTAAACAGATTTAAACGAAACAGAGTTAGACGAAACAGAGTTAGACTAAACTAGTGTTAGACTAAACTAGAGTTAGACTAAACTAGAGTTAGACTAAACAGTTAAGCCTAAACTAGAGTTAGACTAAACAGAGTTAGACTGCAGTGGCACAGGTCATCTACGGTCATCTGTGATCACCTGATCGATGAAGCCGCCTAGGACTGACAGGTGTCTTGCAGGGTAGGAAGCAAAGATGTGACCTGTGGCGTTGATGCCTGTCACTGACAGAATCCCACTGGTGAAGTCCATGAAGGCATCTGCAAAGACAATCATGTCAAAACGAGACAGTGGATACACGTCAGCTGTGTATGCATACTGCAAGATGACTTCTATGGAGATTAAAGTCAAACACTGCAGATGAACAACACATTCTCTATTGTGGCATTTTTTGTAATATATTTTATGAATCACATAATTTGGAATGGTTGGTTTTAACCATCACAAATAATTGACTGAGAATATGGAAACAACACACGTTAACACGTGTGCGTGTGTATAATGACACACAAGCCATAATTACCATAGTATAAACCAAACACCGCGGCGGCCCCCACAAAGGCACCGAGAAATTGTGCCAGGACATAAATGGGGAACTTCCAGATCTTCAGCTTGCCGAGGATCACCATGGCCAGCGACACGGCAGGGTTCACATGTCCCCCTGGAGACAGCACAACAAAGCAGAGGGCGGGAGAGGGGGTGCTTGGGGGGGGTGATAGCCCCTCCATCATTAGCCTGGCCGTCACATTGTTGACTTCTCTTTTTTTTTTTATGACGGAAGAAGAGCAGAAGGGGAGCAGATCCCTGGGGGTGGGGCAGGGTTTTTGTCACAGATGTGCCTCCCCTCTTAACTCAACACAGAGACTACAGCAACAATGGGGTTTGCATTATAATGTCATTGTCAAAGTTGAAGCCGCAGTGAAGCGACACTGCCACTTTGCAATAGAATGCAATTGGATGGATACCGGCGTAGCTATTTATGTTTTTGGGGAGGCTTTATGCATTTGTAAATCTGGTTTGCAGTGCTTTGATCTGGCTAATGATATGGAAACCTCATTTGCTCTTTCTGAGAGAAGCGAGAGAAGAAATTAGTGCTAGAGAAATTAAAGTAGCCTAATGATCAATGGTGTTTGCAGTGCATGTAGCGCCCAGGGTGGTGTATGACCTTAATGGAGCTGACACTACCGATGTGTGCAAAACAACAGACAATAATCGATGGCCAGTTGTCATTCAGTGATTCTGGACTGGGGCTGGCACGTTCCCCCTGACACGGGACCCCTGGATGGCAGATGGCTCAGTCAGTAGCACCAGTTGATCTTTATACAATGTATAATTTATACAATGTCGTTGTTTTTTTTAAAGGATGCAAACTATTTTAAAAAAAAGTTACTATCAACACTAATTATTTAGTAAAGCCAAAACTACATTTATTACCATATCACTCAGACATCCCTACGTTTTAGACCATTCTAATAGTATTCTGCATCAAACTCCTTTAGCTTTAGCTTTTGTGGACATCAGTACAGTTACACTACCGCCATGCAGCACAATGATAATGTTGTTTGTCATGATGATACTCTCTACATGGATATACTTTCAATATGTTTATGGATATATATCTATCTATATATATATATTTACCTGAGACTCCCCCGGCCACGTAGGAAGCCATGGCGAGGCCCACAGAGAAGCCGATGTGCACGGTGAGGGGCTCTCCCAGGGCGTTCCTGCTGAGGACCGTCTGGGCCACGGACCCACAGCCAAACAGCTAGAGGAGGGAAGGGAAGCACACACAAGGTTTACCTCTACTATAGTCAGGCTTTTTTCATCCACATTCTGCGTTTCATTTCATTTCCATTACCCATATTATGTATTTAAAAATATTTTTTTTTCATATATTTCTTGTAGTTGCATATTGTTATTTAGTTATTTGATCTCTTTTTTATTATTGTACTGTCCTGTAGGTTAATTCTGCTGCTGTGACACCCACATTTCCCATCTGGGATTAATAATGTTTATCTTATCCTATCCATATTGTATATGAATTCCTATGGTAATATGTTATAGGTTTTTCTGGTTACGTTGAAGCAGCGGGAATGCAATAGATGACTTATGATCAATAGATACGTTTTTAAAGTAAAGTAAGTTCTTGTTTTGTTAAGAGCATGAGCATGAACAAGAGCATGGAGAATTATTATTCAGTCCTCACCACCAAGACGAAGGTCCCCAGGAACTCTGCCAGGAACTCCTTGAGTATTCCATGTTTCAGAACACAGCGGCGCCTCATGTCTCCTGCTTTGATTCCCTGCACCACTGTGCCAACCGCTGTCCCAACTGAGTTATTAGTGTGGTCCCCCCCCCCACACACACCTTCCAACCCCCTCCAACCATTCAACAGAGTTGATTGATCAACGAATCCAGCCCAACTCAATCCTCTATACTGCCCCTAAACGACTGATCAGGGTTGAGCATTTATAATAGTGAAGAAGACGGCGAATTCAGGCTGTTTTTCTACTGCATATTAACTATGTATATGAATTCATGCTAATTAATGCTAATGCTAATTTCAGATTTTTTTTGCAAGCAAAGAAAGCTCAGTTGGACGATCAGGATGGCTCATGAAATATGATATATTAGTTTAATTTCTTTTTTTGCAACATGTACCATTTTACCTCAGACATTAATATAATAATTTAGTGTATGTATATATATATAAAAAAAACATTTAAGTACGTGAGGGAAAATGCATAGATACAAACAGCATGCCACTGTTTTGTCAAAACCAGGCAGTGAGTCAGTACTCACAGTACTCGAAAGGCAGTAGTTAAAGATGCTGCCACTAGGGGCCAGTATTGGTAAGACACCACCTCCAACAAAAATGTCACACATGAGTTAAGGTAACATAATTATGCATAATGGTTAAGATCGTGTCAGTTCAGTGTCTCTTAGTAGTCCGGATGCTCAGATC
>OOFB01001501.1:13654-23920 GCA_900323305.1 Trachyrincus murrayi
ATATAATATATATTTGCATAATATTTTATAATAGTCTATAATATATGATTGTATTGTATTATATTATATTATTTTATATTTCCACCCGTAACCATTACAGTACTTGCGAGGAGAGACAGGTCTGATGACTTTCTAACAGTAAACATGAGAGCTCAACCCAATGTCAACAGTGAGCACTGACAGCTCTGTGTTGTGTCATCAGCAAGTCAAACAGGCGGTGAGACGCATGTTTTTGCAGCTATGGCTGTTTTAGATAACCACACACAGCCGGGCGACAGCAAACACAGCACAAATAAACACTTCCAGGAAGCTTTGCATTACCCACACTTACATCATCACAATCTATGTGTATCACTTCACCGACTCGTATTCACTGCATTGCCTGTGTGAAGCCGAATCGTGTGAAATGGTGTCTCTACCATTATAACTGCATGTCCTTCAAGTTCTAAATAATGGGGTGCCTGCCTGTCTCTCTATCTACCTTATCCATATACATAACCAGGGGCTATGTAGAGTTCTGAATTATGTTATGTAGAGTACGCCTACTGCATTATAATATGCTAGATTTGTTCCCATTTTCTCCCATTTATCACAAGATTACACCCTGTTGTGTTTAATTATCAGCGTGTGTGTGTGTGTGTGTGTGTGTGTGTGTGTGTGTGTGTGTATGTGTACGCATGTATGTATGTGCGTGCGTGCGCGTGTGTGTTCCACAGGCACTACCTCCATGAGTTTGACCTGTTGCTCGTGGTTCTCCAGCGTGCCCAGGTCTCTCTTCTCCAGCTCCTCCACCTTCTGCTCCAGCTGCCGGCTCCTCACCTGGGACTCCTGCTGCTCCCTGCGACACTGCTGCATGTCTTTCTCCAGAGACAGCAGCTTGGACGAAAACACACAGAAGACAGACGTTTCAATGCAATTCAGTTGAGAGGTATGAAAGTAATAAAATAAAAATAGATCAAATAAAAGATAAAATCTACAAAATGTACTTTATTTTGAAACAAATATTAACTTATATTTCATATTTGGTCTTCCTATTTTCCTACTCCCTGTGTTGCTTCCTTGGGAATACTATTTCATCCACTATCTTGGCAATTTTCCATGCTATTATTCGGGTCGCAAAAACCTCATTTATCCACCCGGGCTTTGGTGTACATTCTAAAAGGAAGTGTGTGTAGCCCACTTCCTGCCGGCAGGGTTAGACCCTTCCCGGTGCACTGTGGTGACTCAGAGTGGGAGATTTGCAGGGCGCACCTCTTCCTGTAGTTTCTTGGCAATGAGTCTGGATTTGTCCAGCTCCACTCCCTTCTCCTCCAGCTGTCTCCGCAGCTCGGCTAGCTCCCACTGGCTCCTGTCCCGGGCCTCATTCACCTGCTGCTGGAGCTTGTCCGTGGAGACCTCGCACTCACCCATGATGTTGCTCATCTGTCCCGGAAGGATCACAACGATGTGGCAGAAGATAACATTGTCATTGTTGTGAGATATAGGACGGGACCTTCCGGGTAGCAATGGGGATGCGAAAGTGTCCCAAGAGAGAGCTTTGGTGCACTTTCTTACAGTTTTGTTTATGTACCTCCATATGTATTTGTGCTTGTATCTCTTAATAACACAGTGTTACCCTTTTCAACAAATGTCGTATGGGGATATATGTACTGTATATTCAAAGTTTGGCAAAAGGAGTCACTCGCCCACTCAGACATACATTTTGGTGTTGAGAGAAGTTCCTATCACTTTCTTTCATGTGATTCTTTAGCATTCTGATATACATTTAATTAAACATAGTTGCATATGCATTTACATCTTATGCTCCTCTCATTATCAATACATAATAGTGCATTCTCTTTAAATAATCATTGGCCACCTGAGCTACTGTCATTTCGACAAGGGTATAGCTTTCTCACACTGAGCGGCCAGTAACAACACAACAACAAGCGGCCACTCTCTCACCTTCTTCTGCAGCTGCTCCACTGCCCTGTCCTGCGTCTTCCTCTCCTCCTCCAGGTCCTGCCGTGTCCTCCACAGCTCCAGAACTTGACTCTTCTCTTCCCTGAGCTTGTCCTTCAGCTCCCGGTGCTCATGGTTGAGTTTCGTCAGCTCAATCTGCCAACAAAGCACAAAGGTTAGCAAACAGCGATGTATTTTCCGATTACTCATTGAGTCTATAAAATGTAACAGCAATGCCCATCACAAGTTACCCGAGTCCAAATGTGTTTGTTTTATCAGACAAGCAGCCAAGGAAAAAAACAAAAGCATTCATTTTATAATGATCCATGAATCAAATATACAAATTTCTGAAGGATTAAGCAGCAGATGTTTGGTAATTGTACTAGATCAACTACTTAAACGACTTAAGCGATCGATTATCAAAATTAGATTTGATCAATTTTCTGTCGATCGACTAATCGCCGAATCGACTTATCGTTGCATCTCTTAATGTGCAGAACCAAGCTATCGAGACCATGGCAGCCTGTACCTGCACGTCCTCCAGGCGAGTGATGAGGGACTGGTTGGACTGAGACATCTGATCCTCCTTCTGCCTCACTTCCATGAGAGCGCGTTCAACCTGCTGCTTCTCTTTCTGAACACAACAATAAAACAGACGGACGGCACACTTCAGCTTACCTAACCAGACCCACCTATCGGAAACAGAATAAGGAGCGGTGTTGAGATCTTAGTGACGTAATGTCGAAGGTCTTCCTGTGTCCCATCTACCTCCAGCTGATTAGCCCGTTGCTCCAGCTGTTTCTCCAAGGCCTTGGCCTCCTTGACGGCGTGGTGAAGCTCGTCCACCTTGCTCTCCAGCTGCCGCATCTGCTCCTTCAGGTGTCCCCTCTCTCGGTTCATGGCTCTGAACTTGTCTTGGGTTGCTTCCTGTTCTTTCTCCGCCTCGGCCTTGTCTTGGCCAAGCACAGCGTTGCTCTGGCAACAGAGACGGAAAACGATGACCGATTGACGGCAATAACAACTGCAGCTAGAACAAAAGATTTTTTTCCATGGAATGAATGAATGTGTGTGGGTGGGTCACCTCTTTGGCCGTATCCACAGCTCGAAGAAGCTTCTGAACCTTCTGCTGGTGGTCCTCCTTCAGAGATGTCACACTTCTCTCGTGGCTCTCCACCTCCTCTTTCAGAGCCCCCTTCAGGGCCGCCAGCTCCCCCTCTCTCAGCTGGAGCATCTCCTCCTGCTCCTCCTGCACCTGGAGGAGCTCCTGGAAGCCATCACGCAGCTGGGCCATATCCTGATACATGTACATTTACACCCAGTCACTTAGCAGACGCTTTTATCCAAAGCGACTTACAAGCGAGGCTGAGAACAATCAAAGCATGCAATCGAAATTGGAGTAGCTACAAAAGATTCCACGTGCTGCATGACCTAGTTTCTAAAACCTAAACTTGACAGAGTGCAGGCTATGCACAAGGCAAGTGCAGCTATTATGGTTGCATTATTAATGGTGTTATCATTTGTGGCCCATCCATCACTAACTTAAATGCATATCTTAAGTTATTCACCCTAGATTTCAAAGTTTCATATCTATATGTCGAATCGTGCTCACTTGTAGAAGCACTCCCTTCTCCGTGTTTATCTCCTCCATGTTTTTGGTGTGGTCCAGTTCGTCGTGCATCTCAGAGAGCTGATGCTGAAGGTCTTTCATCTCCGTCTTGGAGCGGTCTCGCTCTGCTTTCAGCTGGGCCAACCTGACACACCAACGGCAAATGACACATGACTCGTGTTTTAAGATGGAGGATTGATGTCGTTCATCGAATACGAACACTGTATTTCCGACAAAAAAAGATCTTACTCCTGTTTGGTGGACTGAAGATCTGCCTCTACTTCAGCCAGTCTGTCCCTGAGCTTCGAGAGCTCAAACTCACTCTTGTTCAACTCTTCGGTGATGCCTTTTCTATCGTTCCTGGCCTTTTCACAGGCCTTGGCTAACGTCTTTTCATTCTGTAAAACATCCAAAAAATACATAGATGACCAACTTCACAAAGACCAACACATCCAGTAGAGCACTATGTATACATTAGCGTTAAACTGTTTTGAAACATGTTTTCTCCTGTAATGGATGGACTGTGCTGTACCTTAATCTCCACCGCCAGCTGTTTCTTCAACTCATCGACCTCATATTCCAGCACCGTGTGTTTCTCTTGCAGATCCTTAGCCTCAGCAGTATGATCCTAGAGTACAGAGTATCAAAACGTGAAACCATTATCACTAATACTAACATGTCTTACTATGAGTGGGGTGGTAAACAGCTCAGAGCTTACGCTCTCCTCATTCTCCACAATCTCAGCTGTCTTCCATTTCAACGTGTTCATCCTATCTAACACCAGGTTCACTTTCTTCTCCGTGGTGGATTTGTTATCAGTTGTCCTGAAACAAAAATACAAACATATAAACACACTTACAGGCTTCAATCCTGGTCATAATATCTGTAATAATCACATTAGTCTTCGCATTAGTCGTTTCCCCGTCACTGTGATCGTTGATCGAAATCCAAGATGATCTCGGAGAAAGTAGATAAGCTTCTTTTTGCGCAGTATTGCAAAGAGTAAGGAGTTGTGTTGTTATGCAAGCAGTCGATTTCTTTTTAAACATTTTCAAATCTCGTTTTATAATTATTGTCGTTGTTGCCGTTATTAAGTCAGTACAGTGTTTGCTGAAACATCTTCCGATTATTACATTCTTGCTGAATGCAGCGACGAAGACTAAAACCCTATCTATCACCAAGAGTACGAAAATCTGTTCATAGTCAGAATTCCAATCCGGTGTGTGTTGAGCACACACAGCTGTAACAGCACTTCCTTATCTGAGAATATGAGACGACCATAACTTTACACCCCAGCAATCAGAAGGGGCGAAGAGGGAGGCAAAACACTCATATCCCTCACCTTCAGGTCAAGTCAACTTTATTTTACCACAGTTTCAGCCTCAAAGGACGTCACGGGCACACACTCCAATGGGATATGACAGCACCTCCCCCCCTCCCATATAACTCTAGCCCTAGTGCCTTGGAGGGGAAGGAGAGAAAATCCTCCATACGCAGTAGGAATAAGGAGAGACCTTAAGGACGGATTGCAGAGCAAGGAATGCTAGGAGTGCAGTAGGTGACGGGTGGGCCAACATAACATTGTATTGAAGCAGCGTAACTCCTTTTATCTATCATACGTATTATTAGGTGTGCAGCTTTAGCTGCACCACTCCTATTATCTATCATACTTATTATTTATGTTATCATTATTCTTCCCAAACTTCCCTACTCAACTCCTCCTTCAACTTTATGCTAGAACAATCATTAAAACTTTATACTACCTTGCTGTCCAAATTTTTATGGAATGACTCAAAACTTTTATAGGCCTACTATTTATAACCACCTAGAACAAACTAGCAACCACCCAGATCACCCTAGCACCCATCTAGAACACAATAGAAACCACCTAGAACACCCTAGTAACCCCCGTGAACACCATAGCTACCACCTAGAACACTATACCGCCTAAAACACCCTAGCAACCATTAAAAACACCCTAGCAACCACCCAAAACACCCTAGCAACCACATATAACACCCTAGCAACCACCATAAAACTGCAGCACTACTTCACATCACTCTACTGCACATTTTCAATATACCAGGTACTAAAAACTTTATTTTCAGCAAGCTGCACACCACAATTTCTTCTGAAATTGTACTTTTTCTAGTTGTAAAAATGACAAGGCAAAAGGACAGCCGGAGCCATTCAAAGTTATCTGCTGGTGTATAAGTAATGTGCTGTTTTGTTCAACACATTCCTGAAACAGATAGTAGCAGCCGTGCCCAGTAGGTCTACACAGGAAGCACCAAGCCATAGCGGTTCTAGTTAGAGAGCTAGCAGAGATCTAGCTAAGATACTAGCTAGATCTTCCTTGGTCTACCATGTCCCGCACAGCATACTCAAACGTTTGAAACACACTCACCCATCCTTGAGGTAGAAGAACAGTATCTGTTTTGCTGTGTCTTCATTTGAGTCCGCAGAAACCTCCTGCTGTCCTTTCAGAAGATCAGGAGTGACCTGTTTTAGAAACCAAACCGCACGTAAATACAGCCTTTGGACATACGTGCATGTACTTTGTAGTGAAACTCTTTACCTGTGCATCTCTTTCCTGGGTTTTATCAACGTGGTTCGAGGGTGCTTGGGATCGGGCCGGAGACACTCTTTCCACTCTGTTAAGCACTGGTTTGGTGGTCTGGGGAGATGTTGTGGATGACTGGTTCCCATGGTGTGCTGGGTAGAGCTGCGTGGTGGATGAGCTCTGTTGCCTAGGGCTGGCCACCGGCGTGTCTTGTCCCCCACTGAGGAACCTGGTCCCTGGTTCCTCAGGAGGACCACCACCGCCGTCTCCATTCAGGGTCCCGGCCCGAGCGCCCTTCAGGGAGGAGGCTCGGCTGGAGGAGAAGGAGGAGGAGGTGGACGAGGAGCCAGACGAGTCCGAGGTCTGCCTGCTGTCCACGCTGCGAGACCTCCGCCGATCGTCCAGGTCGATCCTGTTCCTCGGTCCGAAGCGGCCCCTCTTCTGCTGGGTGCTGTTGAAGCGGTCGATCAGCTTGCCCACCGAAGAGATGGTGTCTGTTTCCATGGAGTTTGGGGACCTTACAGGGGCCGCTTTACCCGGAGGGGCAGGCTCTCGAGGCTCATTCTCGTTGTGGTCTGGAACCGGACCCCCAGCAGGCAATGGGATGCGGGCTTTCACAGGCAAACTGGCGGCCTGGGTTGTCTGAGCGGGAGGAGGACCTGGGTGGGGTTGAGCTGCTCGGGTATCTGCGGTGGTCTGTGATGGAAGGAGGTTGAGGTTGTTTTTCTCAGGGTCGTAAGGTTTGAGTAGCTCTGGGTGTCTCTGATAATGAAGCGCGTTGGAGGCGACAGTCCGTCCCGAGTCTCTGAACTCTGAAGATGAAGATGAGTCTGTGAGCTGGCCTCGTCTACCGGCTGGTCCTTCATCCAATGTCCTGTCGAGAGAAGCTCCCCTCCTCTGCCCAAGGTTCTCTGAGTGAAGCGCTGGAACATCGCCGTGGCTCTCCTGGCCGTTGTTGTTGTTCATAACCACATAGGGACGACCTTTTATTCCCTGAATTTGGACCCTCACTCCGAACAGGTTGTCCGGGCTGCTCCTGGGGCGGCTGTGCGGCTGAACGTAGCCTCTCTTGACCCTGATGTCCGGGGAACCATTCGTTCTGTGCGGCTCCATTGGGCCTCCAGTGGCTTCACACGAGGATGACTGAGTAGACAGTATCAGGACTGCTAAAATAAAACCCACATATATTTAAATTTGAATAAACCAACAGTGTGTAACGCTTAACACACAAAATGGGTCTGGTGGTTAGGCATATATCATGTGAAGACTGAAAGTGAAATAGCCTGGGTAACTGTTTACACAACAATTGTGCTGCGCCTGAGTTGAGGACAATGAATGGCAGTTACTGACACAGCTACACGCATCAGCTGTGGTGAAAGAATAACTTGACACGTATTAACAACACATTGCCACTGCAGAGAAATGAAAACAGTCCATTCTGTGTCCCCATGACAAGAGTAGGCTATTGTAATGCAGCCAAAGTTGAGCCAAACATTGCGTGACGACCAACAAATACACGGCGGTCGACTCGCCGCTGACTGTCGTCATGCACTTTTACCATATGTGTACGCTTTTTTATTAACAAATGCGCTACTGTGAGAGTGCAACAGGCACTGTGCAAACAATACACCTTTCTTCTGCAGAGCAGGGTCCCTAGCCCTCCTTCATTCACGCATAAGCCCGTAAAATGACCACTAATGAGCTACAGTAAAGAGGAACGGTAAACTTGTTGTTAAATCATCACGGCTGTGATGGATATCAAACGTCTATATTGTGAGAGAAAAAATGTCTACGAGCTATATTTAATGTACATTTAATGTATTAAATGTTAGATTTGATTGATAGCGGACGCCCACTCAGTAGGCTACTTTGTCATCCGGTGTTGCTCAAGCTTCAAAGAAATTCTGGGTCGCCTCGCCCTATATATATATAATATAATATAATATAAGTTATAACATAGTGTGAGGGGAAAACTTCCCAGACAAATAGCGATCACAAGTTAGACAACAACAAAAGTAGTCATAAAAAGTCTCAAACTTACCAAGTGTTATTCAGTTGGAAGAGCGTGCTTCTCACCGATGCGTTGACGGGGCCGTAATGACAAGGTTGGGCTGGGACTACTTTTCAACTTCTCTCGTCTCCACCCGGCTGAGATCACGTCCTCTAGTGTCATATCGCAACCCGACTCCTGCAATATCACGCTTACTATTTCCCAATCCCAATGGACAGCAAATGAAACAATCAACAATATTGGAAAAAGACGTTTATTGCTACATCCTTTTGACACATGCCTATAGGGCTACTTAAAAATGTACAATATGGGCTGTTTTAATTTTTGCTCAGCGGATAACATGAGATGAGGAGATGAGTAGATACCAATGCAATTCAATAAAGTAGGCAAGTGATATGCTTAAAAGGGTAGGCTATAAACATAAAACATTTAACTATTGTAAAATTGAACACAGCTATTTTCTGCTGCATAATCTTTTCACAAAGATTGTATAAAAGATAACTTACATAACTTAGAAAATGGAAACAATGTAATAGAAAAAACAAACATGCAATAGCCACCGGGCATAGACTAAATTGTAAGAACAATAATTACACTTAAAACAATATGGGGGGAAAACTGCAAAGTGCTATGTCCTACCCATCAGTGTATCTTTAGGTATAAACTTTATAACACAATGTTGCAGCAAACACATGAAGAACATCACTTCTAGGATATACGATGCCTCTAGGTTACAACGTTTCTCGGAGATCTTGGTTCATTCACAGAATGGTCAAACTCCTGCAATTTTCGCATACACAACAAACACACACACACATGTCAACTGTCACGTTCCCGTGCACCACTGACCGACGGACAGATGGTGAATCCGCTCACTCACACACATGTCGTGGTTTCACTCCTCTGAGCTTGCTTGATCGTATACTCATACACTGTCGACTTGTCTCTGTAACTTAAAATGGGCCACCGTTTCCCCCTACTCGTGTCTAAGATATTGAAACGAAAACATAATCAATAAATAGAAAATATGTACAAAAACATCTTCAGTTTACAATGCATTCGTCTGGTTACGAGTACGTGTAGGCACAAGTTATGAGTCCGCTTTGTACGAGACGATTGTTCAATTGCATCGAATGCGAACAGAGCTGCTTAAGAGCCCTCCCCTTCACAGACCTCTGTTTTCTACAGGACGCTCTGTAGGGAATCTGCATATTAGAGATATAACCATATCGTCATCATCATCATCATCATCATCATAATGTCAAAATAAGACATTTATATCGGTATCCACACAAATGTATCATTAATAAATATGTTTAATGTAATGCCAAACTGTGATACTGTCATTTGGTGAAAAATAAAACAATACATAAATTCTGCTCAGTATGTCTTTAGACTAGTTTGGTTCATTAGTTACCTATAAGGACAATCGAATATCCGAGTAGTGAATGAATAATGAGAATGAGATGTTATGTAGTGAGTGTAGTGAATGAGTGGGGATGTTATGTAGTGAGTGGAGATGTTATGTAGTGTGTAGTGAATGGAGATGTTATGTAGTGAGTGGAGATGTTATGTAGTGAGTGTAGTGAATGAGTGGGGATGTTATTTAGTGAGTGTAGTGACTGAGTGGGAATGTTATGTAGTGAGTGTAGTGAGTGAGTAGATGTTATGTAGTGAGTGGGGATGTTATGTAGTGAGTGTAGTGAGTGGGGATGTTATGTAGTGAGTGGGGATGTTATGTAGTGAGTGTAGTGACTGAGTGGGGATGTTATGTAGTGAGTGTAGTGAGTGGGGATGTTATGTAGTGAGTGTAGTGAGTGGGGATGTTATGTAGTGAGTGTAGTGACTGAGTGGGGATGTTATGTCGTGAGTGTAGTGACTGAGTGGGGATGTTATGTAGTGAGTGTAGTGAGTGGGGATGTTATGTCGTGAGTGTAGTGAGTGGGGATGTTATGTCGTGAGTGTAGTGACTGAGTGGGGATGTTATGTAGTGAGTGTAGTGAGTGTAGTGATGCTCAGAGGCGACCCATTGGGTTGCTGCTGTCTGAGAGGCCGGGGTGGAATGCCAGGTGCATGGACTGTTGACCCGTCATCCCCGCTGACGCCTTCTCCTCCTCCCTCCGGCGCAGACATGCTGTCTTAGGG
>OOFB01001501.1:38997-54008 GCA_900323305.1 Trachyrincus murrayi
ACATTAGGTTTTCCAGACCATTCTCTCATCTACTCATCATATTTATCCATGACAGCTGCACCATACAACATATACGGAGACAATACATTAGCTATATAATAAAGTAGGTTCATTGGGTTGGGTTGGGTTCACACGCTCACACGTATTGTAAAGTAAAATGTCATTGTAATTGTTCTGTGTAAGACAGCTGACCAAGGGGGTTACAGTGTACACAGCAGTGGTCACCGAGGCACACAGAGTACCATCCTAGGTATTCATTTCCTTTTGTTTTGACTTTATTCCCATATGGGATCATACCGTAGGGGTTCATTATCTATAATTAGTAGGCTTCCCTTCTCTTGAGATTAGCTCTAATGAAATGTAATGATTGTTAGCTAAAAGGTTGTTTTCACGGAGGGACTATATATTATGTTTGATAAAACCCCATATGATTAAAGAAAATGCTAATTTGAAGTCACGCCGATCTGTAATGTCACAGCATGAGTGAGCTAATATATGATACACTACATAAACAAGGTCAATGACTTTTGAAAGACTGCTTGGGTCTTAACGTTTGGAAAGAATGAGCAAGGACAAAGAGTGCTGAGACGAACTCCTTCCCCACCACTCAAATCAGAAGTGACAGGAGATTGACAGTAAAATAAATCAATCCAGAATAGATGGGAACAGAGTCAAAAATAGCGGGAGAAAACAATGACTTACAAGGAAACAATGTTTTCTGGTGCTTTAGAGGAGGTGTCAGCAGTCCACACCTCCAGTGCTGTTAACAAGTCAGCCAATAACACGGGTTGATAGATCTGTGTGATAGATGGTGAAGGGGCTATATCAAGTGATATAACCGGAGATGTTTTCAAGCAATGACCTGTGATTCCTAACCTGTAATGTATGTCAATGAAGAAAATAAACTATAATTTTGCATGCATGCATTTATGAGTTTGGGTCATGTATAGCCAAAACATAGACATTTTGTAGTTGCTACAAATACATCTTAAGTCATAGGAATGAGAAGACAAATTGGAATCATTTTAGTATTCGTTCTTTTGGATTTGCTGCTTAAATTATTCAAGTTGAATTCCAAGTGTACATTTGTTACATTTTACAAAAACGAATTTGATCGAAAATACATTTGAAACCGCATCTATATATACAAAACATATAGGCCTGGCCTACACAACAACAGACTTTGCATGTTGCCGTTTTGGATCATTTCCTTACCCATTGTAACCAGTAGATGGCGGTATTGGATACCTATTGAGAATGTAGGTCTTGTTTTGACCTAGTGACTTGATCCTGCTATATATCCTGAGATTGTTTTTTAACGCTAATGATTTACAGATGGGTTATCGTCAATCGCAATCGCATTGTAGACCCACTGATATAAACAATGTCATCGATTTTGTAATCGATATAACGACGTTACAATTTTGCCCGAATGGCAAAATAGTAATACTTGCTACAGTAGTAACCAACAACAATGTATGTTAAACAATCTGTCTGAATGGTGTTGCAACAAATATCCACGTTCAACGTGATCACATATTCCTAAAACGGAGACCTCCGCGTATTTGCGTGAATATCGGCGCATGCAAAACAGCCTATTTTTCTATTGTACAAATATATGATTGTACATGTTTACCCGTCAAAACCCACGGGCCATCTTCCTGCGCCTGCGCCCCTACTGCCTGGCAGCAGCACTACCCTCCGTAGCTGCTGCAGGCGTGCTATTTGCGGCAGTGGGAGAGTCCTTTTTGCTAGATGTCTTTTGTACGTGCGACTGGTTTTGTTTTGTTTTATATTTTTCCGTGGGGGGGGGGAAACCATAGTCTAGTAAGTCATGTATTATTGTCAGTTTAGCGGCTTGACCTAGCGCTGGGCTTTATTATTCAGTTGCTCACGAACACACAGGCGGGTCCGGGTGTAATGCACACACAGCCGGGCAGCAGCAGCAGCGCTGCTCCGCGGAGGAGGATGAGGCCTACTTGTTAAAGCTCCCCACCACCACCCCGAGGAACCCACCACCGCGATGGCTGATGATCCACAACAACCCGGTCTGAAGCCCGCCGCCGCGTCGTCGGGATTAGGCTCTCTTCCGACGCTCGTGCCGGGACTCCAGGGGCCTGAAGCCAATGCGTTACAGTTCAAAATAAAAAATTCAATTTGGTAAGACGGAGAATATCAATCGTCCACACAACACACACACACACACACACACACACACAAGTGTCCTCTGCTAGCCGTATCCTATAATTAGCGTAGCATTGGAGTGGCCGAGAAGAAGAAGAAGAAGACAGTGTAGCAACAAAAGCGGAGACGTATCTCGAGCCGATGATCGCTTGTGACTATAGATAATATCGTGTGTTTTACGACATCGCCCGCCGCGGTCGCTCTGTAGCCGTAATGCCAAGATTGGCCATATTTCGGAGGAATACATTTGTAGCCACCATCGTTAGCAGCGAGCAATAGAGGCCATGTCAAGGATGACACCGAATACACACTGGCGATGCTGATGCTTACCGTGCATGACAGGTGTCACACTAGATGCTCCCTAAAGCACCTTGTTAAACACCTTAGCCGGCCTAAAGCACGACGATCGGCCTCCTGGTGCCGTCGACGTGCTACGGTTACCACCATTAAAGCGACCATCGTTTTTTCCAAATCGATGTGTGACAAGTCGTCGTCGATCTAGCTTGAATGCATTAGTACGTGTACACACACACACACACACGCATGTCGACCCAAATATATCGATTGAAATGAAGGCACTCGTGGAAATTGGCTTAACGATATATACATGAATGTTTTTAAACGATACATCTACGTGTTGTTTTTTGCTCTGTTCGTCATTTGTAGCAAATCTGTACAATCAAAAGTGGACAACATATTGGTGAGTAGATATTATGCACGCTACATTGACTCGCCTAATGTCAGTCATGGACCTAAATATGTGAGCCCTTTTTCATTTGCTCTTACCATTCACGTCTCGTCTAATTCGTATAACACAGCGATGCAATATGTGTCACTGTGTCTTGTGTGTGTCACACACACATGGCCTACATATGGCCGATTGTTTTGAGGGCCAATCTTAATATAGGTGTACGCCTACCTGGGTCCAAGCTAAATCATTTAAGGATAGTCCTAAGAAACTACAAATGACCTGATTCTGCACAACATTTCAATTGATTATTACGAATGGATGGATAACTGGACAATTATGGGATTAATTAGATATCTGTTTAGAAACAGACCATTATATTCATCCATTCATTCATCCATTGATTTATTCAGTGCTTGATGCTTGATGGTTTTACCCTCATGTATTCAAATATTGGTTCCCGTAGCAACAAAGAGGCAAATGCACAAGGAAATGGTGAGATGAATGCCTTCTTGAAAACCTCATTAAAAAATAGTACAGAAAAAATGGGTGGAGTCATTACCACAAAAAGCAAGCATGAAGTCTTTACCTATTGAGTATATTGACCCTTTATACTAAATGAAGAGTAGCAATGTAAATAGTGTGAATGTGACAAGAAAGAAGATGAGACAAATTGATATATTCTGTCTACAGTTACGGTAATTTTACTTGGAATTGCTCACCTGCCATCCAGGACTGCTGCCATCCAGGACTGCTGCTTAGCATTGTGTAAATGGAGACCTAATGTTATTGTCATTTTTTAAGGATATTTTGTATTTATTCCAGACATTGTAAACGTTATATTACTCAAATTGCACAATATTAATAGCATAATAGTGATTGTATAATGTATTATTCATTTTACATTGTTTAAGGAAGCACCACTGTGTTGTTTCTTGATTACTTTTTTTTTAAATCTTATTTTTATGTTGCTCGATTAGGATACTTATTAATATGATTTTTGTATTTACTTATCATGAAATATATATTGAAATATTAATCTCTGAATATTAATATTTAAATATTAATCTTTTCATTTACAGCAAGATGTTGAGAAGTTTACAGACATCGAAAAACTCTACCTCTACCTCAAGTTGCCTTCTGGTCCCGGCAACGGCATTGACAAAAGGTATTGTTTATTGTGTTTTGAGCGCCCATATATAGTTCAGAATCCACATTGTTTATTGTTTATTGTTTTGAGTTTGGTCATACACACTGGTATGTCACATACTGGCCCCATTTCCTCACCAAATTGTCATAATTATTTTCTTTCATTTTGTGCTACGTAAGCAAAGATTAGCTACTGAATGTACAATTCTAATGAGAATGTGGATGATTTTGATTTGCCTTCGTCCACTTGTCCATGTTGCCATTTTGAAGTCTCTTGCTATTTTATTTGTTCAGCCATTCAACATGATAATTTGTTTGGCCTGTTCACTTAATCCGAGCAGCCCAAGCACCCATTTTAGCAACATGCTTGGTTCTTATGATAAACGTATTACTGGTAGATACTTGCTATACCCAGTTGCTTTGTGTTTTTTCGTTTGTTTCCTCATATCTATTCATCACCTCAACCCCACCCCTGCCCCCAATACTGCACAGTAGGACTGAGAATCAGAGGGGGTGCTCCACTCCTGGATTATGGTACAAAAGGTTTATATTTTAAAAGGACATGAAAATCCCCCATACAAGTCTGTCTTGTTCCACTTATATATGTATGTATCCGTTTCTCTCTCTCTCTCTACCGATTCCTGCACAATTGTAGTGATCAGAATTCCATGTCATCAAGCCGTACACAACAAATGTATGCATTTAACTGGATACGGAATCACCTAGAAGAGCACCCTGAGACGTCCCTGCCAAAGCAAGAGGTGTATGACGAATACAAGTAAGTATACTCCAGTATACTAGATACCATTGTGCTAGATAACACCAGAGCTCGTCGCACCGAGACAGATGCGCATCATTTCAGGATCAATTCTATAAGTTACGGCTACTGTCGGCAAGTTAGCTTGTTATTAAGCTTGTTATTATGCTTAAGCTGATGTTAACAATGTCGACTCGTCTGTGTGATATTATTGAGGGATACAGAGCCAGCTAGTTAATCGGGTTGAGGTTTTAATGAGGAATATTGGCCAAGGTACCATTTTAATGTCTGGTAATTGAGTAAGAAGAGAACAGTTATCACGGCTCACACACTGCAACACCTTTGCAGAATGAATGGCTGTAAATGTCCGCCTTAGTAGGTAGGCTGATAGCTATTAAAGCATACAATGAAGTATACGCCTATGCAACAACCTTTGTTAGAGAAAGGAATACTTTTGATTTTGTTGAAACAGTGAACTCCCTGTCTTGCGTGCGCTGTGCACCTTCTGAAGTCATATCAGAGATACAGAGATACCATACCGTTTGTACAATGTATACTGGGTTGTGTGACGAGGCAATTCCTATAATGCCTTCTGTCCTTGTATTATAATTGCAGAAGTTATTGTGACAATCTTGGCTACAATCCACTGAGCGCAGCAGACTTCGGAAAGATCATGAAGAATGTCTTTCCCAACATGAAGGCACGTCGACTCGGCATGAGAGGAAAATCCAAATATCCTTTAATAGCGATGACCTGTCACTAGATTCAATAAGAATTTTTGTTTTACCTGGCATCTATCTCTTTCTCCTTTTTTGTTCACACATTTATAGGTACAATTGTAGCATTAGTGTAGTCATGGAACTGTATATTGTAAATAATGCTGTGCATCATAAGTGATTATTATTATTAACACCTTTTACTTAAGCCTAATGTAAATGTGATGGTCTTAAGTCGTTCTCAAAATGACTACTAGCTTCCAGTACAGTCACACATATCACATATCAGTTAAAGTCAAGTTGTCAAGTCGTCTTTTGAATGAACTGCCACTCTTTGTAACGAGCAGTGGGCTGTGAACCCTTCCTAGCAGTTTCTATATGGTTTTGGGCAGGACAAAGGTAGGTCATCTAAACGGGAGACAAACAAGGACCTCTGCTGATCTCATACATTTTTTACCACGTTTATACCACTTTTGGAAGAAAATTGATGAATGTATTCAAGATTCTGATGAAAGTACTGTCAAGAAAGAGATTCTGATGAATCTTAAATACGGTCTTATATTAGCGCCCATTATGCAATGTTGCATGTTCAGGGTCCCTGTCAGTGTGGAGCACGAGCAGAGATTGAGCATGACGGATGAGACTCCGAGCAAGGGGTCTTGGAGAAAACCTGATCTGAAGCCATGTGGTGAACATTACCCACCATCTCCGGTTACCCGGCACACGGAAACAGTGTTAACCTTAACTCCTTCTCACATACTGTTATAGCGGGTTGAGGAAGAAAGCTTTTGTTCACATGCCGTCTCTACCAAATCTGGACCTGCAGAAATCTGGCGATGGGGTAAGTGTCCCCATGAATTAACCTTATAACCTACAGAGCTATAGAACAGATACGATGGAGAGATATCAGGTTCTTCTAATCTAATTTGATTGTGGTTCCTGTTGGTGGTTTTTGTCCCTGGTCGCCCAGTGTGAGCTGATGGAGCCCATGGGTCAGTCTCCAAGCGCCGAGGATGAAATGCGATCCGCGGCCTGCGGGCTGGTGTGTGAGTGGGCCCAGAAGGTTCTGAGCAGGCAGTTTGACCACGTGGAGGACCTGGCCCGCTTCCTGCTAAACAGCCACTACATCGGCACCAAGTCCATGGCGGCCCTCACTGTTATGACTGGAACGCCCACAGGTAAAGGATTCGAGTTCATTGATGATATGTTCATATATATCGTATTATTATTTGTATTCTTTTTATATGAACTATACACATCTGAGATTAATTAAAGGTTATTTTTTTCGTTATTGTTGTCTTTGTCTTAAACATTTCTTTGACCAATATTTGCATTGAAAAAAAAGACATTAGAATACCAACTGTGATAATCATAAAAAAAAAGAAGAAAACTTTTCAAATGGAACTTCAAATGGACTCAAATACAAGTACATCTCTCTCTCCCCAGGTATGAAGACGCCGACTCCCTCGGCCTTCGTGCCTACAGCCGAGGCCAACTCTTTCCAGCCCCAGGTGAAGACGCTGCCCTCCCCCTCGGTGGACGCCAAGCAACAGCTGCAGCGCAAGATCCAGAAGAAGCAGCAGGAGCAGAAGCTCCACTCGCCCCTGCCCAGTGACAACCAGATCAAGCGAACGGAGGTCAGCACCCCCGGCCCCACCATCCCCACTGGCAGCCCCGCTCTCCTCTCCCCTCAGCCCACCATCGGCATCGTGGTAGCAGCCGTCCCGAGTCCCATCACGGTACAAGGATTTGTAAGAACCGATATATATACACCAGTCCCGACCTTTTTTCAACATTTGTAGTCTAGTAAAAGGTGATTAGAAATCGGACTAATGTGTGTTGTTATCTCCTCACTAACCTCCCCTCCAGGTACAGAGAAACAGACAACCCATGACCTCGCCCAGCCCTGTGGGCAGCGCCGAGGGGAAGGTTTTGCCCGTTAATTTCCAAGTGGTCACGCAGTCCATCAAGCAGTCTCCCAAAACCCAGCAGAGCATCTCGGCCAGCCCCGTGGGTGACCGCCTGGCGAGGCACCGGTACGCACAAATCCTCCCCAAACCCTCCGCCACCAGTGCCATCACGCTGCGCTCGCCACCCACCCTGCTCATCACCAACAGCCCCATCAAGACCGTGATGCCCCAGCCCCACGTGAGCTCGGTCAATGTGGTGAAAATGACGGCAATATCGCTGGCGCCCAGCAGCGGTAGCACCGGTAACAGCGGTGCGACCCTGCGGCCCGCTTCCACCGGCATTAACATCACTCCCATCTCTGAGGATCCCTACCAGATCCGGTGCCCCACCCCGCTCACACCCCACTCTCCTGCCATCAGACCCAGTGCGCCGGTGCCCGGCCTCATCCTCCACAGTGACGCCAAAGCGGTGTCCGAGGCCGGCGACCCAGGCTCCTTTGCTGGGGGCAGGATAGAGGACAGAGTGGCCAAGTTCAGAGCTGCCAGTGAGCCCAGCTTCTTTGTGAAGTTTTCGCCCATACCGGACAAAGTGGCCAGGACCAAAAGTGACTCCCAGTCTCCTCCCACCCCCGTAGCCATGGCTGGGACACAGGACAGCAATAACACTAACTGTCTTGACAGTACTTTGTACCTGACTGTTGATAAGCAGAACGCCAATGGCAGCATGCCTCCCAATGGCTCCTCGGCTGTTATCCCATCACCGAAGGACTCCAGCTCGGACTCCAAGGGCCCCAGGAAGCGCACAGGCCCCGGCGTGGACGCCCACGTCATCCCCGTGAAGCGAGTGTTCATCTCGCAGCAGCCGCTCACCTTCATTGACAATCCCAAACCTGGACTCAGCAGGTCGGCGGTCAAGAGGATCCCCAAAGCGGGAACGGCTGCCAGGCCAGAGAGCGCGCCCTGCAAAGTGACTGTGAAACAGACCTCCGTGGGCCCCATGCAGATCCTTGCACTCTCTGACTCGCCCATCACACACACCGAGGGCTCCCGGACTCTTGTGAAACCCCAGGCCTTGCTGGTAAAACGCCCCGTCTGTAGTGACAGTGCGGTGGCGGTGGCAGCGGCGCCCGGGAACAGCGCTGCGGATCAGGCGCTGTTGCAGCAGATCGCTGCAGCAGACCCTCACCTCATACCAGCCAACTCAGGAGCACACGAGGCCTCTGTCCTAGGTGACCTAAAGAGCACAATGTGGGAGGAGGGACAGCTGGAGGAGCTGCAGAAACAGGCGTTTGCTCAGCAGATACCAGCCGAACACAACCCGGCCCAGGCTGACCAACTCGCCATGATTGGCCAGGCCAGCGAGGCCTCTAACCAGCTAGCTCTCTCACAGGAGATGGTGGATTTCACAGGCGCCCAGCCCAGCATGGACTACTTCCCCTTCAACGACGACGACATGACCCAGGACAGCATCGTGGAGGAGCTGGTGCAGATGGAGGAGCAGATGAAGCTGAAAGGCCTGCAGCCTCTGTTCAGCACCTGTGTGGACATGTCACTGCAGGGCCAGTCTGCCGGCACTCCGGCCTCCATCCTCAATGCCCACCAGACGGGCCCAGCCTTCTTCCACTCTGCCCACAGCAGCACCACCCCCGTGCAGACCCCTACTCCCACCCCTACGCCGACACCCACGCCCACCCCGACCTCCGAAATGACACTTGGGCACAGTATGACCAGAGAGAGCCCGTGCTCCCGCATGGCGGTCGTCACCCCGGTGGACGGAGCCATGGGTCGTCACACCCCCATCAGCACACCGCTGTCCAACTGCAGTAGCAGCGTCCCCCCCAGCCCAGTGGAGTGCAGGAACCCCTTCGCCTTCACTCCCATTAACTCCAGCATGACGGGCTACCATGATGCCAGTGTTGTCTCCAGTAGCCCCGTCAAGCCCATGCAGAGGCCCATGGCCACTCATCCCGACAAGGCCAAACTAGATTGGATCAACAACCGTTACAACAGCAACAGTGGTGGGCCTCTGTCCAATCAAAGCATCGGCATCCTGCCCAGCTACCAAGACCTGGTGGACGACCAGTTCCGTAAGCCTCATGCCTTTGCGATTCCCGGCCAGTCATTTCAGGCCCAGTCGAGACAGGATGCTCACTTTGGCCGCCTGACGCCCATCTCTCCAGTGCAGCAGCAGCTGCAGCAGGTAACTAACATCACCACCCCGACGAAGCAGGAGAGCTTCGCGGTGCCCGCCCCGCTGGACAACAAGGCCACCACATCATCTGGCTCCAGCACTTTCCGTTGTCGCAGTGTCAGCCCTGCGGTGCGCCAGAGGAACTTCAGCGGTAACACCGCAGCGCCGACCGTCACCGCCACCGCCACCGCCACCACCACCACCACCCGCGTCGTCATCTCCCCTTTCAACGCCGCCATCACCTCCGAGATGCTCAGCATCCTGTCCAACAGCCAGGCGGTGGGCTCGGTCCACAGCATGGTCCAGCGCAGCCAATCGGTGCCTCTGAACATCATGATGCAGAGCGAGATGCTGCCGATGCAGGGCCAAAACAACACCACCAAAATCACCAGCGTCCTCCTGAGCAAGATGGACTCGGACGGGGACGACGCGGTGCGGGGCCTGGGCATCAACAACCTTCCCTCCAACTACACCGCCCGCATGAACCTCACCCAGATCCTGGAGACCACGCCCACCTTCGCCGGAGGAGCCGCCCACCAAGCCCAGCTGCCAGTCAGCTCCGGTGCCGCTGCCTTCGAGCTCCAGCACGGCTACCTCGCCAGCAACGAGGCCCAAGCACAAGCGGGCCCCAGCGAGCCGGAGCAGCAGCAGCTGCAGGAGGCCGCGGTGCACACGCAGGCCCAGCTGCTCCTTCAGAGCGCTCAGCAGCAGGAAGAGGCGGTGGCGGCGGCAGCGGCAGCGGCTGCGGAGGAAGAGCAGCAACAGCTGGACTTCAACAACACCGTCAAGGACCTGCTGGGCGACGACGGCCTGAACCCCAGCTCCCAGCTGGTGGGTCAGGTGGCCTCGGAGCTGAACGCCGTGGCGTCAGACTTCTCCAACGACATCAGACTGACCTCAGACCTGTCCAGTAGCATCACTGACCTGAACACCTTGGACACCAACCTGCTGTTTGACCCCAATCAGCCGCAGGAACAATATGAAGACTCGACACTGGAAGAGCTGAAGAACGACCCCCTTTTTCAGCAGATATGCAGTGACCCTGTGAACTCTGGCTTCGACTGGCTGGAAAGCAAAGACCAGCCGACCACAGTAGAGATGCTGGGCTAATGTAATCTTTAAACTCTCTTTGGGTTTCCCGTTCCCTTGTCGTTTGTTTGGTGTGTCCGTTGTGTATGTGTTTTTATACTATAGTTTGTTTGGGATTTGTCTGGACTTTGCCATTTGTCCTGTTTAAAGTGCCAGGCTTACCAGAAAATCTCTCCTACTGATCTTTTCTTACCTTTACTTTCTGTCACCCTGAATAACTGTCTTTATCACTTCTCTCTCTCTCTGTGTCTCTCTCTGTCTCTCTCTCTTTCTCTCTGTCTCTCTATCTCTCTTTCTCTCTCTCTCCGTCTCTCTCTCTTCTCTCTCTCATGTGAAACCAGAAATGTATACATTTCAAGTGTGAGTATTTGTCGATTTCTAAGATATGAACACAGAAAGAAGCTTAATCTTCCATATTATAGGCGATCAATAATGCAATATTTGTATTCAACAAACACTTAATAATAGTGAGATAAGTTGGAAATTTGGCACAAAAGACCAATATGTATGTTGTCAATACGTGTTTTTAAAGTGTGCATTTCTCATACTACCATGAGGAAAGATCATATTGGGATTGTAATATATGCACATTAAATAGTACACCTGCCTGCCATATCTGAATATAAAAAGGGTAGCAACTCGCTACCAGGTGCTGAATTTATGACATAATCTTTATATTTTATCATAAACCAAAACAGCGAAGATACCGATTTCATGTCTGAGCATTGTTCAACAGTGAAATGTTTCTTAAAAGCCTATACTACTTGTACTGTTTATTATCTTACAAAGGGAGTAGACGAATCTGTAGAGAGAAAGATTGAAATTCAGGCCACTTTGTGGACTAAACACATTGATAGGAATCAAAAACAACTGGCTGCCTTATTCCCAAAGTCCAAGGCCTTACGCCAACGTTAGTGACACTGTACATAGTATAACCGTCAGACAGCTTCAGAACCATCCAGAGTGTCTTCATATCAAGGCAGCTGTTCTTCTATTCATGATTTCTGCACTATTTCCTCATCTTTGTTCATTTTTTTTTATGTTGGGTTTAATATCAGTGTTATAGATGATGCATATTGTATAGACTATGAACGTGTCCCCTTACCAGTAATATATTGAGAATAAGATGATATGCTGGCATTTTCATGAATACCTTTGGCAGACATGCCTTCACGCTTGAGATCATTTGTCATTCTGTAACCCTGCATCCCCCCCCCCCCCCCCCCCCCCCCCCCCCCCCCCCCCCTTGGGTTGAATTTAGAGTATCGATGGTATGGAGACGGCTATGTTACCTGTGGAGTCTAGAAGCTGAAATGCGATGGCTAGGCTAGGCTAGGCTAGGCTAGTTGTCGGTTGCCATCTTGAGAGCCAGAGGCCATGAGACAGTGTTAGTTGAAATCCAGCCTTATTTCCATACCAAAGATGATCTGTCATAACATGAGATTATCATATCTGCATACACTAGTTACCATTAAGAAAGAAGGGAAACTGGCAGCATTAGAGATTTTTTTTTGTTTAACTTAAAAAAGAGTTTTATGGCATTAAAAAAAAACATTAATTTGCAAAAATCTATGTAAAGTATGTACATTTATAAAATGGTCACTCCTATGCTTTATAGGCAACTATGGACCAGAAAGCATGTTGAAACCATCACTGCTAGCCAGGTATGCTATGTGATATAGTAGGATGCTATGCTTGAGTTTCTGACTATTGTCATTGTTGTATAAGTCACGTTGAAGCTCCATCTGTAAATAGGATAGATACATAGTTATTTGATGTATCAAGACACTATATTATGGCCATTATTCTAGCTAAGTCTATGTGCCATCATGGGAAAAAAAAAAAAGAAGCTTAACCCGAAATTATAGTAGGCAAGAATACTGTGTGTGTTATGTGTTACATTTCTGGCTTGATTTGTTGTTCAAGTGATGCTGTCTATTGGGTCTCTCGCTTGCTGATGTATTTAGTTTTTGTTTTCGTTTCATTTTTAACGCTAATAGGTCTCTGCCGTGGCAGATTGTGACGTGGGCTTTCGAGCGAGAACAACGGCGTGGTGTATCGAGAAAGGGGATAAAAAAACATACGTTGTGATACGTTTAGCTGGTTGCAAACATTTCTGTGACAAACATTGCGCTCAAAGCCTTTCAGCAGACACTGGAGAAAAAAAAAAAGTCAATGAATCATATTTCAAACAAACTTTGGAAGTTCACATTGTTGCACTAAATTTTTATGACACAAGGCTTTGCCACATCTTTATGGACAAATGGTAATGATGGATACCCGCAAAAAAAATATTTTTGTTATGACAACATGAGTAAGGAAACTTAATTGAATTGTCAGAAAATGACTGTCAGAATAATTGTCTTGTAGCAAAATGTGCATTAATCTCAGTGAGATACACATTCTTACTCATTCTCATACATGAGAATAAAAGCATTGAGGATAGAAAAGAGTTGAAATAACCTTTTAAAACCTACATGCTCATTATGTTGATAAAATGATTGTACGCACGCATGTGTGATGACTTCTATCGTACTTTGTATTCTTGGTAACCACTGTCTTACGTGATTTGGGCGGGTTCTGTTAATCAGACAGACAGTGCTAGTTTCTTGAGTTACGCAACTTTCATTGTGTGCTGTTTACTAAGTTAATATTGTTCTTTATGCTATATGTTTTGACTATGTTTTTCAGTCCATTTTTACATATTGTTTCACAAAAGGCATTTTGTGACGTGTACATTTTTCTCTTTTTGTTTTTTAATGTTAATAAGGCACTGATATTTCAATTTGAATGAAGGAAAAAAAAGAAAAAAAAACCCAATGCACCCATAAAGATGTACAGGAGACAGTGACTCTTAACCCTGTACCTTCGACTGACCCGGTACCAACTCTGTCCGTTCGTTTCTACCAGTAGAATAGCCTTCCTCCATGGTGTTGTCTGGTGTACTGCTTAATGTACAGTAGCTTGTTAATATTGCAACTGCGTTGTTTCCTTTTTTTCAATGGAAAGTACTCACTGGTGAGATTTTTAAAGTGGTTTTAAAAGCCAATAAACTTTTTTAAAGAATGTTCTCTTGGCCCACGCCTCCTTATTGGCTATCATTTTGTGTGTGTGTGTGTGCGTGCGCTTGTGTATCTACATTTGAACCAATATAAACACATTGAAATGATCAAAACATCACTCGTGTCACAGGCTAGCAATGACCTAATGGTATAGATGTTTATATTTGGCTTCGCTTGCCTCTGTTTATTTGTCACACGTGTATCACCATACACTATATCATAATATGATAAAGCGTAATATGTTTTTTAACGGTCAAGTTTATGTGAAGGCAGAAAAACCTTTCCATCATCCACTCAGCACTCAGCATGGGGTTAGAGGTCATGTCGGCTCTTCAGCTGACCCCCGGGGTCATTTGGGGAGTGGTCACTCCCACATACAGCCACTGACCAATCAGAGCAGAGTCCTTTGGCCGTCAGCTCTGCTTTCCCAGGGCCTCATGATATTCATAACATGTTAATGACTTTTACCCTATTGATCATAGCCCCTGCAGCCTGACCCGTGTGTGGAGCCTAAACCTCTGCACTACAACATGAGTCAACAGATTTCTTTCCTCTGTAATACTATAGATACAACCTATGGGTCAGAACTTGTCTTAAGGTTCTTTGGAAACTTTATTTGTTTATTTGTTCCACAAATAAACAAAAAACAGACAAGGGAAAATCATGGGTGTTTTAATGTTGGTAATATGTAAATATTGTGCATGAAGAATGATTGTAGACAGGGCTGCAGTACATTTGTTATTAGGCTTAGTTTAACTTAGGTTTTAAAATGACCTATTAATGCAAGGTATTATAGCCTTAACATGAATATATAGTAAATAGATAAAACTAGTTCCACTGAATTCAGAAGTAAATTTCAAATTAATGAGCAAGCATATTAATGGACACACACGCTCTTAAAGATTAGTCTGAGCTGTGAAATATAGCAATGAGACAATACGATGATTAAATCAATAGTTAGCTCTAATCAATATATGATTCCCCTGCACCCCACTGCCTCATTTGATTGGATACTGAAGTGTGAGGTCAGGTGCAGAAGTCTGTCTGGCCCTCATTGTCATTTAAACCTTCATACAATGTATACACAGAAGAGATGTTTTTATATATATATATATATATATATATAGGTTATATATCTATAGGTAGGCCTATTGTAAAGTGTTGTTTACCCCCCCCCCCCCCTCCCTCCCTCCCTTCCTTCCTCCTCCCCCCTCCCTCCCTCTCTCCTCACCTCCCCTCTCTCCCTCCCTCCTCCCCTCCTTTAG
>OOFB01001501.1:58851-88395 GCA_900323305.1 Trachyrincus murrayi
CACTCCCAACACAATAGCATGCGGCTATTAGCTTAGCTGCTGGGCTGGCCGGCTGCTGAGTTCACAGTCTAAAGAGCAGAGCGGCTCTTTGTCAGGCAAAGAGATGGAGAGAGAGAGAGAGAGAGAGAGAGAGAGAGAGAGAGAGAGAGAGAGAGAGAGAGAGAGAGAGAGAGAGAGAGAGAGAGAATTGATTAGTATTTACCTATGACAATGCATCATCCTCTGTCTTTCCTCCATTGATCCATTGATTGGACCAGCTGGTCACTATTGATCCTCATAGATCAGCTCCCCAAAGGCAAGATCATGGTGCTTGGACATGATCAATGGCTTCCACACGCAATCACTTAACACACACACACTCAGGACTTTGAATGCATAACACACCAGCATTTGCCTGGATTAAAAAACAAATAATACAAATCAGATTTCATTTAGTATGCTTTTTTTTGTCCCCAGGTATCTCTGAATTTCTCACGCATCCTGTGCCTACGGTGGTCTCGGAGGGTGCGGTGGCACGGTTCTGGTGTGCCGTGGCTGCCAGCCCTCAGGCCACCATCACCTGGGAGCTCAATCAAAGTACATTACCTCTGGAGACTGACAGGTACCCACTGGACTGCTGCCCTCTCCAAGATTCGTGATCCATGATTTATGACAAGAGTCGTATATATGTCCATGTATTATGTATGTATGTGCTTTAGTCTTGGGTACATGCTTGCTATGTTGTTCTAATGTTTCTGATTGCGGCCTATAACGTGTTTCTTGTCTGTCGGTTCTCCCAAGAATCACAATTTTACCAAATGGAGTGCTTCAGATCCAAAAAGTACAGTTGGAAGATGCTGGGAAGTACCGATGTGTGGCGACTAACATCGGCAATCGTATGAAGAGCAGAGAGGCAACGCTGACTGTCAGCCATGGTATTTAGACCACATCCATTTTTTTAAATATTCGGTACCCTAAATAAGTATGTGCATGCTGTATTCAACTGATGTACACGGTATTGTATTTTGGGCTGGTGTACTGTATATGTATGTTTTAACTATCTCAAGTAAAACTACTTACTACTGAAACCATAGCGTAGATGCGTCCTGACATTTCCCAGAGTTCCTTAGAGTCATGCTTTTAATTATCTTTCTTTTTAACTTTTTTTTTTTTTTTCAGCTACAGCCCCTAAATCTCACCAGAGGCCCAGAATCATCGCTGGACCCCAGAACGTCACAGCTTCCATGCATCAAACGGTAGTCCTGGAGTGCGTTGCTACCGGCAACCCCCAGCCAATCATCTCGTGGAGCCGGGCCGACAGCAAGCCCATCGATGTGTACAACGCCAAAGTGCTGGGCAGTGGCAATCTGGTTATAACTGATGTGAAGTCCCAACAAAGTGGGATCTACCTCTGCAGGGCCACCACCCCGGGTACCCGCAACCACACCCTGGCTGCAGCGAACCTCACCGTCCTGGGTAAAGCCCTCATAAAGCCTAAAAACTGAACTGTGTGGATCCTCACACCAGCTGTATTGTTAGGAGGCTTATCTCTGTTTCCTCAAATGAGGTCAAACGGAAGTGTAAGATAGTTGCTGTAGCATTGAGATATTCTTGAGAACCTTCCTTTATGTTCCTTTATTCATAAATCAGAGAGCAGTTTGTGACGATGGGTCTTCTCACGTCTGTGTTTCCCAGTGCCCCCGTCCATTATTGAGAAGCCAGAGAGCCAGACCCGTCCCAGAGCGGGTACTGCCCGCTTCATGTGTCAGGCAGAGGGGGTGCCCCAACCACGCATCAGCTGGCTGAAGAACGGCCAAAAGGTGCACCTAAACGGCAGGATCAAGATGTACAACAGGCAAGTACTCTCACTATAGTGGTGACACAGATTGAGTTTGCCATAGCGCGTTACCATTAGCCCCCCCTAATATAATGTGGCATGTGAAGCCCTTTGAGACTGGAACTGTGAGTAAGGGCTATACAAATAAAATTCACTCGACTTGACCGTTAAATCCTGGATTATGCCACCTAAGAAACCAGGACACCAAGAAACCATGGTGTCCTGGTGTGCTCTAATCTCCCGTTGTCTTCTGCGGTTTCACAGTAAGCTGGTGATCACCCAGATCATCCCAGAGGACGACGCCATCTACCAGTGCGTGGCGGAGAGCGAGCACGGCTCGGTGCTGTCCCTGGCGCGCCTCATCGTCGTCATGTCGGAGGACCGGCCTAGCGCTCCGAGGAACGTCCACGCCGAGACCATTTCCAGCTTGGCCATCTTGCTGGCCTGGGAAAGGCCGCTCTACAACGCAAACAAAGTCATCGCGTACTCCATCCATTACATGAAGGCCGAGGGTGAGACACAAAGTAGACAAAAACGAAAAACAATATGCGTTTTCTTTCCTCTTAAAAGTTTATTGTTATTATTATCAGGTGAGAGAGGTGGGAAGACACGTCCCGACCACGTTGGCATGAAATCTGTTCAGTGGGATAAAAAAGCAATGCATTAACGACAGCAAGATGTAAATGCGGCATGCGATCAATGCATCCGAACGGACAGATTCACTCTATCTACTGAAAGGTTGGCCTTATGGATCACAGGGAGGGCATTAAACACATCACATGTTTAGGAAGCGCTCCCTTTCGCCTCTGGTTTACATTACATGCATGTTCCTGGACATTAACCATTAGATTTATGTTACTATTTACAGCCACAGTCAGTCTGCTTTTTTCTCCTGGACTGTTCCTCAACGATCCGCGTCTTCCCGTCTTTTCGTCAGGTCTGAACAACGAGGAGTACCAGGCTGTGATCGGCAACGACACCACCAGCTACATAATCGAAGACCTGGAGCCGGCCCGCAACTACAGCTTCTACATCGTGGCCTACATGCCGATGGGGGCCAGTCGCATGTCAGACCAAGTCAGTCAACACACCCTGGAGGACGGTAAGCACAGAGAAGACCGGCCCGGCATTCCTCGCAGTAAATCACCACAGTACTTAAGCCAAACCTTTAATGTGACTGAGGAGTGTACAGAGGGTGTCCAGGATGGGGATAAAAAGGGGGCTCGCATTCTTGACGTTTTTTTTTTTTTTTTTTTACATTCCTTCGCACCAACTGTAGAATTTTCTGGAAGGAAAGCACTGGTTGCGGCCGGTTTTAATCTCGCAAATGTTTTGAGATGCTTCAATCCCCTCTGTCCTAAGTCTTAAATCTAGTTATCCCATCACCAATGAGTTTGAAGTGTGTATATATATATATATATATATATATATTTATATGGTGTTTTTTTTCCAGTGCCCCTGCGGACGCCGGAGCTGAGCCTGATCAGCCAGAGCACCACGGACATCCGGGCGAGCTGGCGGCCGCTGCCCGCCAAGCTGAGCCGCGGCCGGGTGTCCGCCTACAGGCTCTCCTACCGCACCGCGGCCGACGCCACCGTCACGTCGCTGGACGTGCCCCAGAACGTCACCGAGTACCTCCTGGAGAGCCTGGAGCCGGACACCATCTACCTGCTCCGCATCGCCGTGGCAACGCTCGTGGGCTGGTGCGAGCCGTCCGCGTGGACCTCCCATCGGACGCCCAGCGTGTCCAGCGGCAAAGGTAACGATAACGCCGGACGGAACAGGCGATGCCGCCGTGTTATTTCCAGGGTCTATATTGAGTCAAGGTCACACACACACATGTATGTATGGGACCCACCATACACCCATACACACATATGCTGTATGTGTGTATGGTTAGAAAAGGGAGTTTTTATTTGCGTCGTTTGACTAAAAGCTAAAGAATGTAATATATATACTATGTAATATATGTAATATAATATATAGGTCACATGAAAGCTTTTGAAGAGAAGCAAACACAGTGTTGCTGATGAACCGCACAAACTAAAAAAAACATGACCATACAGGCACACAGAGCCGTCTTTGTGCCCTGGATGTTTCGCTGCTCTCGGGAGCGCTGAGAGGACCTCTATAGCCCCACGCAGAGTAGCCAACTCATGACTAGAGCTGGCCCTGGCAACATTGTCCCACAGCCTTTGTGTTGGTTACTCAGGGACCTTTGCCCTTGGCTGTCAGTGGTATTCGAGTGGCCTCAGTCACGGGTCATAAAAGAGGGGGGGCCTGGGCCATCTATGTGTGGGGAAGAATAGCCCCTTTTCATGGCCTGGTGCCTATGGGGGGAGGTTGTTTGTCCAACTCAGATGCAGATTTCTGATCTGTTTCGAGGCAAGTTAAATAGTATGTATAGATAAGAGACGTATAGGATAACGTAGCAGTAGTAGTAGCTGTGACTCATGGTAGCTATGCTATTGTGAGTACTGGATGTGCTCATAGTAGCTACTGGATGTGTGATTGGTAGCCAGCTGGATTACGGCCTGTGTGAGGACGCTGGGGTTGTGGGGGTGGTGTTTCATGAAAAGGGCCGCTGGATCTATTGAAGCCATGTATTAATACAAGAACCAAGTCTTAGCACACAAAATGCTCTCCTAACACATACAACACTGCCATAAAACACTTTGTGGATACCTGAGCAATTGTTACATAAGAAAAGAAAATAACTTTCTAGAGCGAGCAGTATTTTACTCTGTTAAAGTGTCATTTTTGTAGATACCTTAAGGCTTTTCTTAGCATGGCGTATTTCATGTTTTATGACTTTCTCTCTCTCTCTCTCTCTCTCTCTCTCTATATATATATATATATATATATATATATATATATATAATACATGTGTGTGTTCTGTGCCTTCTCTCCTTCTGCAGTTCCGTCTGCACCCCTACTTCAACTCGAGCCCCTGAACTGTACCTCCATCATCGCCCACTGGCAAACTGTACCAGGAAGTGTGGTGGTCCAGGGTTACCGCCTGTGCTACCACGAGGAGGGCCGCCCTGAGCAGCCCACTGTCCAGCTGCATGCTCAACTCTCAGGCTACACCATCAGTGGCCTTGGTGAGTCCCACTCCCTCACAGGTTTTCACATCCTGCCTAAGAAGGTAGATGGAGACAGAAACATCATTTGTAAAGCTATTTTGTATTTTTTTTATTTAAGCCTAAATGTCATGGATATTTATCAAATATTTATCAGTCTCGGTATCAATATTGACATATATATTTAAATCACTGTTTCTACAGCCAGTTTTGGAAATGGCCGAAGCCCATTTGGCCCTTAATCAACGAGAGTCCTACTCTGCATCAGGCAATTTACTCTGACCAGTGACCGCTCGTATTTGCATTTGGGCCCGCTGCCCCCTGATCAATATGGGCTGACCCCTCTTTATCAAACAGCCGCCCTCAGCAGCCTGCCTGCTGCATTGTGGGAGCTCAGACTCCCAGGAACTACGGGTCACAGTCCAGATGTCCCCTCCCACCACCGTTTTCCCATCCGCGGCCCTGCATAATTACCCCCTGGCCATTGTGTTGGGTCCAGGGGCCACACCCGCCCTGCGAGATCCTGGCTGCCAACGGCCACCTCCCCCAACCTTTTCAGCTGGACACAGACGTGTGCAGGCCAAGTCTCCAGGGACTGTCCGCACAGAGCTGGACAGAGTCGGTGACCTCTGGCCGTGAGACATCCACAAACCTGCCACCCCCCCCCCCCCCCCCTACCCTCCCCCCATCTCTCTCTGTGTTGTCCATGCAAATGAGCCCCAAAGATCACGTCTAGATCTCTGTAGGCCAATGCCATGCTCATCAGACCATATTCAAGTTCATGTAAAGCTCAGCTTTTGTAGGTCCACTTTGCATTCTCAGTGGACTCCAAATGGTAAAAATCTGGTGACATCTTTTCACAAATGTCAGTGATTTAACGGAATATCCATTTGAGCCAGTGGCTGAGAATGACATACAAAAAACATTGCAATTGGCGTTTGTTTTGTTGTAGTTTTTTATTTTGTACTTTACCCAGATAAATATCAGTGGTGAGTGTTGTCTGCTCCCTGCAGCCAAGTCGAAGACTGAAGGATGGGGTCAGTAGTAGGAAAAAGCTAACACTCCGAGAGGAAACAAAAGAGGCCCCACAGTCCTGAGCCCGGATTCCTTCTGTTCGATCTTGGCTTGACCCTTTGGCCTCAGCCACCCCTCCTCCCCCCTTCCCCGGTCCCCGTGGGCCGAGGATCTCAGCAGCTGAACGCTGGCTCTGACCCCCACTCTCCCCCACCTTCCACGGCAGGTCTGGCCACACCACCTACACCGGTCAACACCCTGGGTCTAGCCATAGTAGCCTACGCACACTGGAGGCTCAAAACCAACATCTTACCAGCTTGCTAACGGCGTCCAGGTGGGAATAGGAGAGCTGTGGTGTTAGTAGCCATATGAGTTAAAGCTGAAGATGCAATGATACCTCATGTTTCCCTCGTGGAAGAATACCGCAGCATGGCTTCATTGAACATTTCCTTATTTCTCTGTTTCTCACAGGCTGAAACTCATCATGTCTCTCAGTCTTTAAAACGAGTTACTAGTTTTACTAGAATTTCGGAAATTAGAGGTAGCCATCTTGGCTTTCAATTAAACTGACCCCCCCCCCCACGCCCCCTTGTGAGGAAAAAAGCGGTGATAAAACATTAAGCCTTAAAAAGGCAAATAAAGAACCGGGCGTCATGGTGATGTCGATTTTTTTTCCAGGCCTTATTGATCGGTCACCCTAGTTACTAGGCCGTCAGTACGGTTGCCTCTTTTTTTCAGGCCTAATACAATGACAACCCATGATAGATGACAGGCCGTGTGGACTGTGTGGCCGCTGCATTGTGCCTGCATGGGGGGACGGCGTTAGCCGATGACCTGCAGCGCTGCCCTTTTAGCACCTCATTGTGAATGGGCCGCTTTGTGGCTATTCCTGTCTATTTTTAATTGTAATAAAAATGTTTTGCATGTTAACATCAAAAGGGTAAATATAGCCAATTTAGCACAGAACATCTTTGCTGTGCATCAGTAGAGTATAGTAGTTGTATTGTAATTACAATTGTGTTGTGAATTATCTTTGGATTATATATCCTGTTTAGTTGAGTTTGGCTGCATTTAAGGCACATGTTAGAAATGCAACTTGATTAATTGTATTCCAGATCCAAGGACCAAGTACCATGTGAAGCTGCTGGCCTACAGTCAACTGGGAGATGGCTACCAGTCAGACCAAACCATAAGCACTCCTGGATGTGTTTGTAAGTAGATAGGAGCCATAAGCAGCCATAAGCAGCCATAACCACTGTGCTAGCCCTGCAACCGAGGCATAAGGATAAACAACAAAAGGAATAAGCATATTTATATGCAATATCATAACCTAAGTTGATTATATTTAATTTTAATAATTTGATCATTATTCAATATATTGATTCCCAAGCAGCCTGTATCTTAATTCAGATACAGGTGATTAAGGTAGGTGCTCAAGGATGCCTACAGGTAGACAACTGTGGCATGGGGATTGAACCCAGAACCCTTTAACTGGGAGTCAAACACCCTATCTACTACCTGCCTTCCTGAAATGTGCCTTTCTGCTTCTGTTTTCCCCCTAGCGGTGAGAGATCACCTGTCCTCTGTGCCGCCGACGCCAGGTCATGTGACCGTCACGGCTAACGGTTCTTCTTCGGTGGTCCTGCGCTGGAGTCGGCCTGCCTTCATGGCAGGGAAGCCTTTGAGCTTCACGGTCCGCTGCACACCTGTGGGCACGCACAACGCCACCGCCATACGCTACCTGCAAACGTAAGCCGGGAGCGGCGTGTGTAAATAAAGAATATACACAGAGTGGGGGGGGGAACAGGTTACTTTACAATTCAGGTGTTAAGTATTCAGTATTCACCAACACTTCACCATCTGCACTGCCGTGGGGTTAGGAACCGTTCTGGAAGTGTATACACCCAAATACGTGAGTGAAGTGAAGTACTTGTACATGAGTGATTCACATATATGCTTTGTTTTTTTTGTCTGTTCACAGTATCAAGCAAAACATGACTGTCCAGAACCTCAGTCCAAACACTCGCTATGAGTTTGTGGTCCGTCTTCATTTGGACCAAACGTCAAGTCCCTGGAGTTCAGTTGTTTACCACCAGACCCCAGCAGCCGGTAATATATTGGACATTATGTAGCCTCCATATTGTTTCCAGTTGATTGTTTGTGGATGTACAAAAACCACTGTGCCCCTACTGAGTTAATACACCTTAAGTACGAGAAAGCCTGCTACTGTTACGAGATAGAATCTGTAATTATTATTGTCTTACTGTTCTCCTTCAGGTAACGTTGTTTGTACAGAGCCTATATTTCACAATAGTTTAAGTCTCTATTGGTGGTTATAGATCTTTGATGTGATTGGTCTGTCCTCGGGTCCACAGCACCTACCCAGCCACCGTCTGCCGTGCGGATGACGCTGATCGAGGACGACACGGTGCTGGTGTCCTGGCGGGAACCGAAGGACCCCCATGTGGTGGTGACCCACTACACCCTCCTGTACGCCTCCCAGAAGGGCTGGCTGGCCGGCCGCTGGCAGATCCTGCAGCGGGACGGTGAGTTGCTGTCTCTCGATCAAACACCCACAAGGGTTTGATCAAACACACACAACAATGACCGACTCATCACCCTAGGGCTCTAGGGGAAGGGATAGTCCAGTGGTTAGTTCTGATGTGTGACTCTCAGCCGAAAGGTTCCGGGTTCAAACCCCGACGTCCCTACCTGCTCATGGATGACCCGTATCTGAATTGACTCTAAGCCACTGTGGATAAAAGTGTCTGCTTAATGACTAAATAGTAATAGTCACCTCAGCCATTTTAATTTAAACTCAAATACAACATGGCTGCCAGGGAATTTGATAGTATTTACATTTAACTCACTGTTAGCTCCTAGGAGTTTTCCATAACATATTAAGTGTATCTGTGTAGATAAGGATAGGAGTTGGAGAACAGCAATGGATGATGTGCAGTCTTATTCCTCCCTTTCCATGTTCACCATGAGCCTGTTAAGATGCATGTCGTTCTCACACCTGGGCTTGTGTGTGTGTGTGTGTGTGTGTGTGTGTGTTTCCATGTGTCAGGGAGCAATACCATGGCCCTGCTGGAGAAGCTGGAGCCGGGGAACATCTACCTTGTGAAGATATGTGCTGCCAACCAGTTCGGGAACGGCCCTTACTCCAGCCTGGTGGACGTGGCCCTTCCCCGGGCCAGTGGACACCGCAGCAAGAACCCCCGGCATTCTGACAGCTTCACCGAAACACCGGGTAAAGCACCAAGACAGAACCAACATGGCACCCAGGACCTCGTCCTGCTTAGGTGGATTAAATGACCAATCAGGAAAATGTGTAGGAAAGGTCAAACGGAAAATCTAAATAAATCAGAAAGTAAGAAGCTCGAAGCGAATAAGACATAGTTTCCACAGTTGGGCTTTAAATTATTTATCCATTGAATTAAAAATGGATAGCAATTGGTTCCTTCTCGCTGTCTCTCTTTCATCGCCAGTGGTAACGTTACCAGTTGATGAAATACTTAGCAGCGTGGTGAAATGATTTGTTTGTTTTGTTTTGTAGCTCAATCCAACAGCATCTACGACATAGACCAGCGCTCTATGACAGGAATCATTGTGGGCGTTTGCATCGCGCTGTCCTGTATTGTCTTGTGTGCCCTGATCCTCATCAACAAGGGGAGATCCAGGTACCGTACAGAATTCAGGATAATGGAGTGGCTAGGGTGTCTTGAACAAGATGTCTGACCCGCTAGTACCTCCTCCTTAATGACGTGTATGTGACTTCGCTGTAAGTCGCTTGGGATAGAAGCATCAGCAAAATTACAAAAATACAAAAATAGTAATTCAGCAAAATAATAATCTTTGCAAATGGTTATTTTATTCCACGTGATGTTCCACGTGGATTTGTGCTGAACCGTCTTCTCTGTGACAGGAAATCGTCCGGTCCGAAGGTGGTTGACGTGATGAACGGCGAAGGTACGCATGCTGACGGACACTTGGACGGCGGGCACCAGCACGCTGAGAACGCAGAGGTCCTCGTACCCATGATCAGACAGCACTTCCTAGATGCCAAGGTGAGACACTCTATACGGCGCCCCCTATAGGTCAGGACAGGCATAAACATTATTCATAGGAAACACTAAATGTAACGCAAGTAGTCTTTTCATTTGAATCTCATTTGTTAAATGATCTCCTGTTCTCTCCTCGCTTTCCCCAGGGCGGATCCAACGTGCCGCGAAGCCACTCGTGTCCGGGGAAAGGCAGCACTCGAAGCAAGAAGTGGCGACTTTTCACCAGGGAGAAGCGGAATCCAAATCTAAGTGATGTAAGGTCCATTGCTTTAAGTCACTTGCAGTGTTGGTTTCAACTATAAACAAAATGTACAGATCCACTCAAACTGTATTCGTCCGTTGGTCACCGCAGGCAGAGAAAAGAGCCTGCCTGTACGAGGCCGGTAAGACGGTCCTGCGGTACGAGGAGAGGCCGGGGTCCGCAGCCCTGCCGCCCTTCTCCCGGGAGATCATCTTTGGGCCTCAGCCTCATGGACATCACCCCCCCGAGAGCTCTCACACCAGCGAGGGCAGCCAGGAGACCGCCGACTCCGGACACTACTCCAACGAAGAGAGCAACGAGGAGATGAGCAATTCGTCGTCCGGCAGCACCAGCCGACTGGAACCACCGTCTTTCGGTCCGACCGCGGTCGGAGAGTTCCCTCTGTCGTTCAAAGTCGAAAATGAGGAGATTGAAATCTGTGCCCCCCCGCACCTGCTCCCTGACACAGGCAGCCAGGTTGTCCCAGCAGTGACGGGCTCCCGGCCCCAACCAGCAGGCTCCTGACACCACACCCTTCCACAGCATCTGAAGACACACCACCACCAGTGACCCTTCTGGGCTTCCTGAACTGCACAGGTTTCTCAGGCACAGGAGATCAGGACGCCGATGATGAAGGCTGTGGGTGGTGCTTCTTCTGGCGTATCTCAGGATTTTAAATGCATGTTTTTACTTCTTTCTTCTTCTTTTGTTTTTACAAAACTCTGCCTTTGTGTGTGTACGTGTGTGTGTGTGTGTGTGTGTGTGTGTGTGTGTGTGCATGTGTTGCGCATTGTCTGTCCTAAACCAAAGCTCACCTATGATGAATGTTTAAAAGAATGTCAAAAAATGTCTTTCGATTTCGAATACATTTTCATTATATTTAATTTCTTCCACTGGAGCAGCGGGCGCGATTAATCCCTTTTCAACTAACCGTCTACCTCAACTGTCTGTTTTTGTATGTACATTTCTACCTACTTTTTTTTCGCAGTACGTGGTGCAGTATTTTGTCAAGACTCATGGGGGCAAGGTTGAAACGTTTTAATTCCATGTCTCGTTTACCTGTGCATTATCATTGAGTGGTGTTTTGTTTCTCAACATTTCATTTGCAAGGTTAAAAGAGCTTTTTATATGTCACCTGATTTTTTCATAGAATGCTGTGAAAAGAATAAGTGCATTAGACATCGTCAGACCTTTTGAGTAATATCATACCAAAAACAACGGCTGGCATTTGAGTGCACTGGTTTTTAATAGCTTTAACATGGCCTTATTGCAGAAGGGCTTGGCATTTTATGGATAAGGTGGATCCAAAGACGGGAGATAAAATAATGTGTCCAAAGAATGATGAATTTAAGTGCTACCAAAAAAGTAATAATATGTAGATGTACATTAAGAGTTTGTATGCCAAAAATGTTTTTTCTTACCAATGATGTGAGATACCCCAGGAGCGGTGGTATGAATGGTTTTTCTCCAAAAGTTCATTTTTTTCCTTAATGCTTGTGTTTCCTGGTGAAAGCTTTAACGCAAAACTCCTGGCCTTGCGTTCCATTTGCCTTCTATAGAGCTGCTAAGTGTAGCAGTGACACCGATGCTATTATCCAAAGAGTTGTATGCTTCCTCAGACGGGTTGTGCTTTCATATTCATTCTGCCATTCTGGTGTGATACGGTAGATATTATTGACAACAGACCAAAGGCTGTGTGTGTTCTGCCGGTGATAGATTATGATGATGATGAGGATTATTTTATCAAGGGATATCTGTCACTACTACTACTCGATGATAATAATAATAATAATAATACTGAATTGGGTATCTTTATCTTCATAATATCCCTATGTCTTGTCTTGATGAAGACACGGATGCTGACTATCAAAATACTGACCCTGTGTGTGAAGAGCAACATAATCAATTTTTATATCTTTGTAACAAAAGAAATCTTGCCAAAGAAACTTGAAGTCTCTGTTATTTAGCGATTTGTTTTTTCTTTGGTTTGCATTTTGGAAAACATTATTGCATATAAATGTGATAGGATTTTCAAGAGTTTTAGATGACATTTTTACATTAAAGGATAGTCTGTTGCGTTGTGTCAAGCTTGAGAGATCAAATGGTGTTCTGTCTATTTGGTTTTGTCCATGTGAGTACACTTGAAGGTTGTTTAGGTTGCATAACATTTTGGTTTCATTTCACCTGTTTAGCATATTCCTTTGTTATAAAATCCCCAACTTCAATGTGATACTTTCTTCAACTGAATAACAATGGTTTGTATTTTTCCCCTGTGGATTGGTAAAAATGGCAAAATTGTTTTTACGGTAGTTTACCTACCTGAACTCCAATGCCAATTGTAAATGGAGAAGTAGTCTTTATTGTTATTATTTAACTTATGCTTTTCTCTTTTCTAATTTTGTAATATGTTAATGATTTACTCCCATGTTAAACTTCAGTATTTTTGTATTTTCTGTGCTGAAATGTCGTTACATCCCTCTTTGATTCTCTCAAGATGGCCACAAGTAGAAAATAAAACGATTGGAATTACTGAAAAATACAATGTGTTTATTTGGGGTGATTAGATTTGGTTTTGTGTGTGTGTGTGTGTGTGTGTGTGTGTGTGTGTGTGTTTGTGTGTGTGTACACTGGCACTAATTTAATTGTACACTTTAGTTAATTGTTAATGTTTTACATTTATGGTTGCGGAGTAGATGTAAAGGTCTAATGCCTTATTATTATTATTTTTTTACACTGATTGAAGATAGGCCTACTGTAAATCAGATTTGGCCATATTACCATTCACGAAGTACATTCTTTCTTGTTTTCAAAAAAGACCACGTAACTGCAATCACCACATATTCGAGACACTTGCAGCAAACCATCGACAGGGGGCAGTAATGAACATATCAGATGGCGAGGTAACCCCTACACCGAAGAAGATTACCACGGTCTTGTTTTCCTCAGCGTGTTTTGCGTGGTCCTCCTTCGAACCGAGGACCCAAAATGCGCATTGAAAAGTGCTATTTTTGCTCGGGGCCTGTTTACCCCGGGCATGGGAACATGTTTGTTCGAAACGATTGCAAGGTATGTTGCTATCTCGTTGAGTCACCGACGGTAGTTTTATGTGGTATCGTTGTTTTTCGGTGGTGCTAGCCAAATGGCTAACGTCATAGCCTTTTAAACGTGCTTTACTCACACACGTGGAATCGTGTCACGGTCTATACAGCGCGACTGTGAAATCCGTGTTTCTTAAATGATGTTGAAAGCATGTTACTTTTATATGAAATTATCAATCGTTGTCTGTTGATGTATACATGTGGATTGAAGCAGCTATAAGCTGATATATAGTCGAGAGATCAAAAGTTTATTTTCCTCCTTTGATGCTGTGGCGCCCTCTAGGGAACGTTGTCGGAACAAATGTACCTGGCTGAGTGCCACCCTCTTCTCGTGAAGTTTCTTTGCCTTAATGCCTTCGTCAACGTTTGTTTCTTATTTTCTAGGTTTTCAGGTTCTGCAAATCCAAATGTCACAAAAACTTCAAGAAGAAGCGTAATCCAAGAAAGACAAGATGGACTAAAGCCTTCAGAAAGGCGGCAGGAAAGGAGTTGACAGTGGTGAGTTGGTTTTCTATTTAAATTCGATAGATGTACACCATGTAGCCCAATGATTGTGTATTCTGATTTACTTGTTGCCATGACTATTGTTTTTCTTTAGGATAACGCTTTGGAGTTTGAGAAACGGCGAAATATTCCCCTCAAATACCAGCGTGAGCTTTGGAACCAGACAGGTAATTCCCAGCTACACTTAAAAGCTAGAAATGGTTACCTGACTATGAACTCAATCAAATGTATAATTTGCATTTACAAATGTATAATGTCCTATCTATTCCAGTGGAAGCTATGCAGAAGGTAGAAGTAATAAAACGGAAACGACAGGCGCGCTTCATCATAAACAGGTATGGTATATTTTTCATATTTAAGTTCATGTTGTCGTCAATTAACAATTGTATGTCAACACTCCTTAAATGTAAGACTTTGATTAGTAGGAGAGCTTGTTGGTCGAACTGCAGCATTGGTACCCTTGCCATTACATTGTTGTCGCCATCTCTCTAGATTGAAGAAGGGTAAACTGTTGGACAAAGAAGAGGCAATCATCGAAGTCAAGAAGAATATTCACCTGATCAAGGCGCCACATGCGGGTAAGACGGCTGCCACAACAAATTATATGCAGGATAGTCTGGGGATGAGGATGTTTGACCCTCAGCCGAAAGGTTCTGGGTTCATACCCCGATCTCTGCAGTCTACCTAATAGGCATCCTTGTTTATCTATCTAAAAAAGATTATTTGGATAAAAGCGTCAAATACATTTACTAAATGACAATAAATAGTAAACGTCAATTTAAACGGTCACAGCTTGATCAGGTATGTTGTCCCTTGTGACTTCCTTCCAGATTGCTTGTATATTGCAGTGGTTCTAATCGACTTGTCTTTCTTCTAGGCAAAGCCCAACAAATGGAAGAAAAGATGGTGCAGAAGTTGCAAGAAGACGTGGACATGGCGGAGGATAACGTCTGATCCAAACTGCCAGATGCACGTTTTGATGTGTTGTGTTCCATATTTCATTAAAATAACAAAAGCCGGTAATTTTTTAATTGACTTAACATCTTAAAGGATTGATGATTTCCCCCTGTCTGAAATGTATTGCCCCATCGATGTTTATTATTTGCGATGTTGATTCTACAGGTGTGCTGAATGAGCATTTCTAACTGATAAACATCTGATAAATGTTGGTTTGCTGAACAGTGTGAATCATTCTAATTACTTTTATTATAGGACCATTTAAAATGCTGTTGGGGAATTCTGTATATAAGTTATTCTGTTTTACCATTTATTCCACATCTGTTACCGTTGTGGTTGGGATTGTCAAGTTGGCTCATTCTATCGCACGAACGTGGGAAATGGAAGAAATGTTTTGAAAACAAAATAAAAGCTACTTGTACTCCTGATTGTATTAATTGCTATTGGCCAAAACCGTATTGTCTGAATATATATACATGTTTTATTCAGAATACATTTAGAAGTAAATGAGCTGTAGAAATCTTTTGACTCTTGAGTCGGTGTGTTGAATGTGTGTACAACCTCGGTCACCGCAACGGAGGGTTGTACTTGTGCGGTTTCAACATCCTTAGTAAGACCAATTGTCTTCACTTGACTCCCTGGGGCGGCATTCATGGTAACAAAATAATGTTTTAACTCTGGATGTCTACACTTCACATTTGAGAAATGTAGCATAAATACTAAATATTTGTGGCCTACAGATACTTTCTCCAAGATGCATACTTACAAAATATAAAAGCTATAAAATGGGTCATATTCATTTGTGTTATAATTCCTGTTTTGGCGTTTTGGTCGATTAGTTTAACAAGTCAAATATTACAGAGCTGCTAGCATGAATTCATATCATTGTTGATGATGGACTGTGTTTGTGCTCCTCATCCTTGTCATGTCCTTCATTTATTACTTTGATAGTTCCTGTTTTTTTTATCATTTGAGTTTTCTAATAAACCCCAGGGCAGTATTTTATTAATCTCTAAATAAACTATGATGAAAGTTAAATCAGACAGAACTTAACATCCAACACACACACACACACAAAGCTGATTATACAATTGCAGCCATAGATATAAATAAAATTGTGTTTGGTCAACACTGCCTACTCTTCATTTGTCATTGGTCCAAAAGTGCACATGTTGGGGATATGTTAAGATACCGTGTTTGGTACCTCAAACGCATCATCCCATGTCATGACAGCCAAGGTGTTTGTTTCCACTACCTCTTGTTTTCCTATCTGCGGTGTATTTGATTGCACCTCCTAGGGGCAATAAACGTCACTCGGCTCTAAGCTACTGCTGCTGTAGCTGTCGCAGTCGGCCCGCATATCGCTGCTACAGCTACACCTCCACTTGTGCGAGGGCTGATTTCTTCTTGTTCCCGTACTTTTGTTACCTCGGCTAAACACCGCAATGTCCGAGGAGGTTGATGGCGCAATTAATTCTGAGGAACAGCAGGTAAATCAAAATCTACCCAATAGCAAATGCGCTAGCTGATTTTGCTAGGTTAGGTAGCTTCCATCAACGCCGTTGAATGGATGAAGCGTTGCCTTCAGCGGTTAGCAGGAAGCTAGTTAGCTTACCGCCGATGGGGTTGCTAGTACTACGTTTCACTACGGGTTGGCGATTATACGTGATCAGAGTTAATACTTTCGTACACAAACCACGAATCTAGATATCGTATAACACTGCAGACATTTTCCAAGTTGTGATTCGTATAAAATGTGTGTTACGTTTGCTAGTATAGTAGCTAGCTAGGAATGGTAGCAAATCATAAGCTTCCAGAACAGTGTGGGCATTATTCGAGGTGGCGCCTGATTATTAATAGCATGGTCAAATCTTTGCAGGATTGCGTTTTCTTTTGAGAGGAAAGTCCATATAAATTGTGTTTTTGGTTTTTTTGGTTGGCAATGAGAAAAATCTGGCAACTGTCGTCTGTTGACTCTCACATCATTTTTAAGCATTTGTGGAAAATAAATAATGATGTCTCTGCGTTTTCATTACTTTCCTTTTTAATAGGAAATGGAGGATAAAGTCATAAGTCCGGAGAAGGTAGAGGAGGCCAAACTGAAGACCAGGTATCCAAATCTTGGAGCCAAGCCAGGTGGCTCAGACCTTCTCAGGAAAAGACTTCAGAAGGGGGTGTGTTTCATACATTAATATTGACAGCTTCCCTTTTTAATAATTTAACATATATATATATATATCATAATTTAACATAACACATGTAACACATACATGTCATTTTTATTCTTACAGCAAAAGTATTTTGATTCTGGTGACTACAACATGGCCAAAGCGAAAATGAAGAACAAACAGTTGCCCATGGCCCCGACGGAGAAGACGGAGATCACGGGAGACCACATACCGACACCTCAGGACTTGCCTCAGAGAAAGCCTTCCATTGTAGCCAGCAAACTTGCTGGTTGATTTAATGATGTGCATTTTATGTACATCTTTGTGTCCATTCCAACCTGCCTTGCATAGCAACCTGCCCAGTTCTCTTTCTGTTTATCATTCACCATTTTGATGACTGGAAATGTAAGGTGAACACTGAATGCTGGAGATGGCAAAGTATAGGGTCATCATCACGGAGTTGTATTCAGCAAATCTATAGTTAAAAATGTTGAGAATTAAGATTGGCTACATGTTTGCTGTATACTACGTCACCTGGAAATGCAAATACAAGCTTGTGTTCTTAGAACATTTCTGCATGGTAGCTTTCATTTCAAGAATTTTCTCATTAGTGCTCCTGGAGATCTGACACTACTACCCGCGATTTCATTTTGCTATACCCTTCATCAAAAAAAGTTAATTGAAATTCTGACAATTGCAGGATTAGAGCTATTAGTGGGCCTATATTAACTTCACAATAGCTATATATATGGAACTATTCTTAAACAAGTGAAAGCATTGAAAAAAACTTAAGAACCAAAAAAGACAAATCTGATTTATAATCCTTAGTTGCTTTGTCCTGTTCTCTATAAAACTGTATCCAAGTATTGATAAGACAACTTGCTAGCTGGTTGAGTTTTAATACATTTTAGTTATGAAGACTGCTGTAGACCCAAATCATACTGACCTCTGAAAAGGCCTTAAAAGTAATGAACCGCTATTCATCTTGAGCAATATTTGGTCAAAGAAACCTAGTGGTGAATCTAGCCTGAATTGTCCACATGCCACTATCTTGAACGGAATCATTAAGGCTTTTATACCAAGCAGCTCTAATATGTCTGAAGTGTGCATGTACGTTTATAGTGCAATCACACTGTGCCATGTTTTTTTTGTAAATAAAATAGTTTTGCATAATAACTCCTGAATCAGCATATCACATTTATTCGGGCAACCGTGTATTGTACTTTAAAAGTCAATGTGTAAAAATACACCGATTAAGTTCGCTGTCTGACCGCTGGGGGGCGCGCGTGTCTATCGGACTAAACATGTCGCTGCACGCTGCAGCTGAACTCACTTTGTGAAAGTATGAGTGAATTCCTCCGACTACGGTAGCCTGTATGATTCTGCTGACCTAAAATCTACTAGTTTTTCAACCTTGCAATGAAATATTAATCCACTCATCTAAAGTCTGCTGCTGCCTAGTTCCTGCTAAATTCCTATCTAACTCCACTGAAATGGACTTTTACCGTTAACGAGTTTTTTTTAGTAGCCCGTCTAAGAGCTCCGTAAGGCAATTGCCATGGCAGTCTCTGAACTGTACTCAAAGGTAAGTAACCATAATACCATAATAATACGTGCATGTGGATGCCCAAGCTGCCCTATGTAGACCTACCGTTCCCTGCGTATTCTATTCCTCAAACGATCTAATGTCTTGTCATCCAATAATAAATACATTGACTTTTATATGATCATTTGTGTCCTGGCTATCTAAGTAAAAGTTTGTAAGCTGTTAAGTGTAGCCTATCGGTTGAAGGGTTTATTTTGGACTTTTTCCACCAGTTTGCCCGAGTATGGCTCCCTGATCCAGTTGACGTCTGGAAGTCAGCGGAGCTTACCAAAGCCTACACTCCCGGGGACCAAGTTATATCACTACAGCTAGAGGATGGCACGGTGAGAGAGACGGACAGCAAGTCATGCAGAATAACACTTTAGTACTCCTCTAGTAGACCTACTTCACTGTGTAGTGTTAGACATAAAGAGAACAAATGTATGCACATCAGATTTCTTCAATGTTTTATTCAGATCGGCCTATCATCTCTAGAAAACTTAGTATTGGTGTAGGAAATGTATTTTTTACAGAATGATGGGATGGGCATGAATAATTCAGCCATTTAGTACCTGCTGTTGGTACCTGCCGCTATGATGTCAAGTTTGGGCTTGCAAGGTATGGAAACGAGGTCACAACAGTATAAATGTCGACTGTTGAGCATATAACACCACCCTAGCTTTATTTTATTACAAAAAGTATTACTATTTTACCTTTTGATGAGATTTTTTCATATTATATAGTTTTATCAGACATAGATACATTAAAATGGACTACATTCATACTACACTTATTACAGTGTCACGGACACCCTTTACCTATAACACAAAACCGCAGCCACCAATGAATGACACAACAGAAAGCTAGCATAAGAAAAGAAAGTCATGCTTCATTTCTCCAACCCTAACCTCCTCCTGCATGATTCCAGGTGTTGGAACACAAAATAGACCTGAAAACCAACAGTTTACCACCCCTGAGAAACCCTAACCTCCTGGTGGGGGAAAACGACCTGACAGCACTGAGCTACCTCCACGAACCAGCCGTCCTGCACAACCTTAAAGTGCGCTTCACAGACTCCAAGTTAATTTACACATACTGTGGTAAAGAGCCCTTCACTCGTTTGACTCGCTATCATTGTGCCACTGTAGACTTTGGAGCCTTGTTCACAGTGCCGTGTGACACAATCAAACGATATGCTGCTGATTACCAAGGCTCACCCAAGACTCTGCTATTACTACTATGTACTGATGGTATTAGTGAAGCTGATGGGGAATATGAAACCACGTGTATAGTTCTCATATTTATAATTCATCCCTTGTATCTCGTGGACTTCATTTGCCTCTGTGGTGAATAAGCATACGCACAATAATAGATACGGTTATGATTCATAAAGTAGACACTGAACATTAGGTCAACTGTAAAACATTTCACTGAACTGTGGACATGAACATGGACTAATTGATTTATCTTGCTCTTTGTGGCTCTGTAACAGGCATTGTGTTGGTTGCCATCAACCCGTACGCCAGCCTGCCCATCTATGAGGCGGACATCATCCATGCCTACAGCGGCCAGAACATGGGGGACATGGACCCCCATATATTCGCGGTGGCGGAGGAGGCATACAAAAACATGGCCAGGTCTTTAAACAACTATAAACACAACGCAAAAACGTATTTCATAGATAGATTATACACACTTGTTGTGTCACGGTAGATTCCATAGCAGGTGCGTTTATCTAAAATGACTAACAGTTAGGAAACGCCTAACAAACTCCTTTTCCTCCCCCAAGAGATGAGAGAAACCAGTCCATAATCGTGAGCGGCGAGTCTGGGGCCGGGAAAACCGTCTCTGCCAAGTACGTGATGCGTTACATCGCCACGGTCAGTCGCTCCCTGGCGCAGGCCAACGTTGAGGAAAAGGTGCTGGCTTCCAATCCCATCATGGAGGTAGGAGATGACTCCCAGAGGGAACAGACGACAGGGTTACACAAGTTAAAACGGTGACCAGGAACCCTCCCTCTCTGTGTGTGTGTGTGTGTGTGTGTGTGTGTGTCTTCGATCGAAGGCCATTGGGAACGCGAAGACGACGAGGAACGACAACAGCAGTCGTTTTGGAAAATACATCGAGATTGGCTTCGACAAGAAGAATCGCATCATAGGGGCCATGATGAAGACCTACCTTCTGGAAAAATCTAGAGTGGTGTTTCAAGTCAGTTGCCCCAGCACTCATCTTTGTGTTTGGACAATGATAGAAAACTTATGAGCACATATGTGTAATAGTGTTTCTTAATACTTGGATTCATTCATTCTTGGATAGGCCCAGACTTTTGGAATTTGTGTGCCTGTTAAAATATGCTCATGTAAGAGTATAACTGATTTTAAACAGTTTAACTTACAACGTATAAATACATTGACACGCGGTTATTTCTCTTCTATCTTAATATCTTTTAGCCTCATGGAGAAAGAAACTACCACATATTGTATCAGCTGTGTGCCTCCTCTCATCTGCCAGAGTTCAAAGCCTTCAAGTTAAGTGCGTGAATTGTGTTGAAACATCTTTGAAACATCTTTGAAAGGCTTTTACTGTAGATACATACATGCCCTGTAGAGAATCCTATCTGGATTAACCTGCAATGTGAATATAATAACAGAATGCATGTGGTTTTAAAATCTTTCTTATTTTTACTAATGTGTTTGTTTTAATGTTTCAAGGCTGTGCTGATGACTACCTCTGCACCAACCAAGGTCAGAGCCTGGCTATAGATGGAGTGGATGATGCTGAAGATATGTGTGAAACCAGGAGAGCTTTAACGTTGCTAGGTGGGTGGGGTTAAGGTATTTATATTCAGTCAGATGCTGCCAGACCTATACTTTACTCACACCACAATAGAAAGATGGACGTCCACTGTCTGTAAATAACTCTTAATTGAAAAAAACATGTATATGGTCAATTTACTGAGTCAGCTTCCTAACAGAGATTTAGCAATAAGCTTGTCAATCATGCATTTATGTTGGGGACCCTAAAAATGCCACTTATGTTAATATATATTTCTTATGACAGGATTCATTGAAAATGATCAAATGGCACTTTTCCAAATCCTCGCTGCTATTCTTCACTTCAGCAACGTGGAGGTGAAAGGTCAATCAGCAGACAGCAGCAGCGTCACGGTAGGCATTTAGATCCAGACCTGGCTACATCTGATACAGGATTCATCTGCACACACTGCGTCCGATCAGCATGCCTTGTGATGTTCCCAGCCAGACCAAGACCACCTGGTGGTGTTCTGTGAGCTGATGGGGGTGGCCCACCAGGACATGGCCTACTGGCTATGTCACAGGAAGCTCAGGACGGCCACAGAAACGTACGTCAAGACTCTCCCCAAGGCCACCGCCGTCAATGGGCGAGACGCCTTAGCCAAGCACATCTACGCCAAACTGTTCGGTTGGATCGTGGACTGCATTAACAAGACCTTGAAGTTTGCCGCCACTCGTCGCTGTTTCATCGGCGTCCTCGACATCTACGGGTATGTTTAGTTCCCCGGCGTCCTTTCAGAAATGGCCAGAGAAGCAATCCCTGAGTTCTCATTGTCTCCTGTTTTTTTATCTGTTTTCAGATTTGAAACATTTGATGTCAACAGTTTTGAGCAGTTTTGCATCAACTATGCAAATGAGAAGCTCCAGCAGCAGTTCAACTTGGTAGGTTGCTGCGCTCCCTCGCCGCTTGCTCGTATCTGGACTCGACACATGGCCTGACTCATCGCACACTGTCCCTCATTGTAGCACGTGTTCAAACTGGAGCAAGAGGAGTACATGAAGGAGGAGATACCCTGGTCTCTCATTGACTTCTACGACAACGAGCCCTGCATCAGACTGATCGAGGCCAAGATGGGGGTGCTGGACCTGCTGGACGAGGAGTGCAAAGTAGGCTTTCCTACTATTTACTGTGATCATTTCTTCAGCCAAACCATGAAAAAAACACACCTGGAAACAGCATTACAGAGGCATATGTTTTGGTGAAAGGTTAGAAATGGTTGTCTTTAGGTATTGCATTAGAGGTGCTTAAGTTTAGGTAGATGTTTGGCATGGTCAGGATCAGAACAGCCTAACATTTAGTCACATTTGTCTCAGCAGGTTGGTAGCCCACCCTCCTAATTTCCTCTCGATTGTTTTTTAAATGTTTCTGCACCGGTAGACAGGCTCCCTCTGATTGGCTGAGACCGCTCTTGGCCCACAGTAAACCTACCAAACGTTCAGTCTCAGGGCAGTCAAAATGTCAGCCTCAGTATAGAATCAGGATATGCTGCAAGAAGCACATTTAACCCATTGCTCACACGTAGCCGTCCGAGCAGCAGCACTAATGTGGCACGTGTAGTTTCTGGTCTTAAAGGGCAAGTCATTCAAGTAATTTCCTGTGTGAGTCATATTCATGTGTCAATCCTTCCGTTCTTTCCTGCCCTTAGATGCCAAAAGGCTCTGACGATACGTGGGTCCAGAAACTGTATGCCTCTCTCCTGAAGCAGAACGCTCACTTTGACAAGCCCAGACTGTCCAACAGGGCTTTTATCATAAACCACTTTGCAGACAAGGTACATATACAGTGCAAGCATATCTAAGAAGATGTATAGGAAATGGCAGTATACATATACTAGTAGTTTATATAATATATTATAGAGCAGTACTTTTGTGTTGAGTTGTAAACATGCAGCACATTTCATCTGAATAACAATAATAGTAATGGTAATAATAGTTGAAACAACGTTTAGTAATGAAGTTCACGATTCAGGGTTTCATGCTTGCCCATTATCAGTTAGGACAGAGTGTCTGACTGTAGGCATTTGTCTACCAGGTGGAGTACCAGTGTGATGGCTTCCTGGAGAAGAACAAGGACACTGTCAACCAGGAGCAGATAAATGTCCTGAAAATGAGCAAGGTCAAACTACTTTGTTATTGTTTCGTCCTTACTGCCGTCCACTTTTCATTCCTTTTAACTGAATGCTGTCTCTGCGAAAGTAACATTGAGAAGTTCACTCTAGGGAATGTACTGTCAGCAAGCACCGCTTGCTTCTGATGTGATAAATGTACACACCCTAGGTTTGTGGAAACGTGTCATTAGGAAATATGTCTAAATATACCTGACAAGTGGGAAACACTGCCACCTGCGGGTAGTGTTGGCAATGTCAGACACATTCGGTAACTCACCGTACTCTCATTATTTTCAATGTGTTTCCCTTTAGTTTGATTTACTAGTGATGCTTTTGCAAGAGCATGAGACCAACACAAACACCACCAGTTCTCCATCGAAGATGTCACAGCGTGGTCAGGCTAGTAAAGTTCACAAGAAGACTGTTGGACTTCAGGTGAGAGAACCAAGTTATGACCACAGGACATTCACTCATTAAAAATAAAACAAATATCACAAAAATAATGGTTTCTGACTTGAAGTAATTGTAGTGGTCAGTCTGACAAGGTCTTTGGATGTATCATTTTAACACAATTGATTAAACTTTGCTTCTTTAGCAGAACTATGTCCTCACACTGCGTCTTCATCAATTTACCTGGTATTATCATGTCCTCTACGTAGTTTCGCCAGTCACTAACGTTGCTGATGGACACCCTGAATGCTACGACTCCTCATTACGTGCGCTGCATCAAACCCAATGACCACAAAGCCCCATTCACGTGAGGAAGAGCTCCCCCGCTATTTTCATGATACTTTTGACACACCAAACATCTCTCACGTGGTGGACCTTCTTCATAACGTTTGTCTGTTGTTCATCATGACAGCCTGGAGCCCATGAGGACCGTACAGCAGCTGAGGTCCTGTGGAGTCCTGGAGACCATCCGGATCTCAGCTGCAGGCTTCCCTTCTAGGTAACCAGCCCACCACTCGGTCCCTGAGTACCTTCAACAGAGAATGGCCCCTTGCATGTCACTGCATTGGTTTTATTTAATCCAGGAAAAACTGACCTGTTTGCAATATGTTTAGGTTTTCAAAGGAAGCCCTTTTGGACTAAATCATTTGTTTTTGTTTTTTTCAATTGGTTTGTTTGCACTTGTTCAGATGGACCTACCAGGAGTTTTTCAATCGGTACCGGGTCCTGGTGAAACAGAAGGACGTGCAGCCCGACTGCACCCAGACCTGTAAGATGGCTCTGGAGAAGCTGATTAAGGTACGAAGGTTTGAAAGTTGCCATGTTATGTTTTAGGGTAAGGCTTTGTTTTGCAGGATGGTAAATTAGGGTTTTATGGGAAATTGTTGATTAGCTGTATTTTCTTAAAAACTGGTGCATTTATTATGCCCCATTAAAATAAATATACATATAACTGATATTACTAAGCAACAATAAATAAGCTGTTCAATGATATATTAGCATATTCAGTAAGTGCTAGTTAATTACAACACAGATATGAGCGATGTTTTACCATTATATTACACTGTAATTTGTCATTTAAAAATGACATGATTAATAACCTTAACAAAATACTCTATCTCATATTGCGTTTCTTTTGGTTCCCAGGACAGAGATAAGTATCAGTTTGGTAAAAGCAAGATATTCTTCCGAGCCGGCCAGGTGGCCTACCTGGAGAACCTGCGGTCGGACAAGCTGCGCAGGGCGTGCGTCAGCATCCAGAAGACCCTGCGCTGCTGGCTGGCCCGTAAGAAGTTCCTGAGGATGAGACTGTCTGCCGTCATGATCCAGAAGCACGTACGCGCCCACCAGGCTCGCCGGTAAACAGATAATATTTACTCTTCATATGCTATTTACTATTTGTCCAAAGCAACTTACAGTGATTCAGGCATCTTGCTCAGGTACACTGTGGACATTGGGGTTCGAACCCAGAACCATAACCACTAGACTGTCTTGCCCCCCCAATGCTGTCAAAATGTCTGCCCTATGGTTTAAAACACACAGTATTTAAACACAACATCGTCTTGTGAACAGTTTTGTCAAGTTGTTGCGGTGGACCAATGCAGCTGTGGTGATCCAGAAGAGTGTCAGGATGTGGGCGGGCAGGAGAGCCTATCAGAGGCAGCGATCTGCCGCGGTCACCATCCAGGGCTGCTTCCGGGCCTACAAGGCCAGACAGAACTACTATAAGGTTAGGCTACACCAGTTCAAACTTCATTTGAACCACTTCATTCACACTTGGCCTATGGTAGAATGACTACCACGGCCACAAGCAAAGAAAGGTTACAGACAGATTGTCTTCATGATCCATTAAAAGGATCTTAAGCCTCCGTTAGAACTGTAATATGTAACCTTTCACCTTTTCCATGTTCTCCATGTGTAGGATTGTGTACTTATAGTATTTAGGTATTTAAAAGAAAAAGAAAACACACGACATATCTTTAAAACCAACAATGATACTACAGATTCTTAGCAAAGAATCAAAAGAATGTATTTGAGTGGTCTGTCATCTACATATATTGTATGTTAGACCAGACTGAGACGACACACTCTAAACAAACAATATCAACATTGTGAGACCCCCAAAAAAGAACTCAAAATCTCTTCCGTGTGTTCCGTCCTCCAGCTGCTTTATGAACAGAAGACTGTGGTGATCCAGAGCTGGGTGAGAGGCTGGCTGGCCAGAAGACACTACCAACGCTCCCTGGCTGCCATCGTCCGGCTGCAGAGCTGCGTGCGGCGCCTGAGGGCCAGGCAGGAACTGAAGAGGCTGAAGGTGGAGGCCCGCTCGGTGGAGCACTTCAAGAAGCTCCACGTGGGCATGGAGAACAAGATTATGCAGCTGCAACGCAGGATCGACCAGCAGGTGAGGGGCCGCATCGTCTACTGACTCCCCGCGCATGCCCACAACACACTCTCTGTGTAAAACAACAACATCAACAACAACAAAAATAACGCTTTTCCCGGTTCTTTGTAGAGCCAATGACATCATTAGTTGGTGTCTGATCACATGGCGGACATGCGCCTGCTGCATGTGCTCTCTCTCTCTGTCTGTCTCTGATTCTCTCTCTCTCTGTCTCCCCCGCAGCAAAAAGAAAACAGAGAAGCCAGTGTGAAGCTGAGTGCCGTGGAGAAGACCCAGGCAGTGGAGAGAGAGAGGCTGAGTGGAGCAGAGCTGGACGTCCAGGCCAAGGCACAGAGGGTCTCCTCATTGTTGGAACAGCTGGCCTCCCTCCACAAGGAGCTGAACACAGTCGGCAGGGAGAAAGAGGAGCAGGCCAGGGCCCACCAGGAGCACACGGAGAAGGTAGGGCCACGCCCCAACAGAACCCAACTCTCAATGTTTTGTAGTGCTTGTCCAAACTGTTAGGGTTATCACCGGTTGTTGTTTGTGCATCATGGGCGTAATCTGTAAACGGACATGTGACTGTACCTCGGTTCACCACCAGATGGCGTCCGATCTAATCGCAAAAAAGAACGTGTGGAACGCTGAGAGGGATGAGCTGAACAGGTTAATTCAGGACCAGGCCAAGCAGACATCAGGTAGAGAGCATTGTAGCATAAACTCTACAACACTGCTAAAAATATTAATTAAAAGTACCGGATGAGATTAAGAACCATTTAAAAATCACTCTAAAAAGACATGTTTTTGTTTTTGTTGTTGCAGAGAGCCAAGCTATTCTAGAGAACACAAAGCACTTTGAAAAGGACTTGAGAGAGGAGCGCTCCCGCTACCAGAGTCTGCTGAGTGAACACCTGCAGCTGGAGGAACGCCACGGGGACCTCAAGGACAAGATGGACCGCAGCACTGCGGTGAGACATACGTTGTCTATTACGCTTCTTCATTCGTTCTCACCTTAACACACAGGACACTAACATTTAATTAGAATCCAAGGCTTCCACAACAAAATCTAATTGCTTGGCAAGCCGATATGTTTTCTTTCTTGAGTACATTTTCTATATAGCTGAACATGGCTCAAGGCAGTAGATAGCATTGCACCACCCACCGCCCCCCCCATCCCTATTGCGTGATGGCTTCTATTAATATTCAAAATTAAACTCTGTAATTACATCACTTTAATGGTTTAATCAACTGATAAACCCTGAAGGAAGCCAAAGCGGGCCACAGGAGAACCGTCTCCAACCAGAGCAGCAACTCATCTGAGGGCACGCACAGCTCAGGCTACGCAGGCGGCCGGGACAGCCCCACACAGAGAGAGGTATTGTATGAAGACCCACACACACGCATTGTCCAATTTAGAAGATAAGACACGATAAGATGAACTTTATTCACGCCAGGTGGAAAAATGAGGGTGCCACAGTAGAAAGTTAAAGTATACATTTTTTTTCGATTTATTAAAACAAATAAAACTAAATCTACCAAAAAATCTACCAAAAAACTTATCTATATACAAAATGAGCAGTAGAAATGTAAACATTGTAGACATTATGCAGGAGTAGTAAGAGTAGTACTGGCTTTCCATGAAGAGTGGGGTCTGAGGCGTGGGGTGTTTTGTTTGTGTTCTGCCAGGATGTGACCCGGCCCGTGGTGGACATGCCGGTGCTGCTGAAGCTCCAGAGGAAGGTGAAGGAGCTGGAGGACGAGAAGCGCTCTCTGTTCAGTCGACTCGACAGGAGGGAGGAGGTGGAGCAGGAGAAGTCCAAGGTGCGTTGGGACTTGAGACAGAGTCGCTGTCGTCTACTGTCTGTTAAGGTTCAGGGGGAGAGGGGGGGTTTATTAGATAGATGATGGTTTGCCTTGTTTAAAGGGAGACCATCGAGTTGAACCACTGATGTCATTGGTCCAGGATTTGAGTTCTCCAAATCGGACCAATGACCTCAATGGCCCAACTTTTTGGGGGTTTCTCTCGGAAACTGAGTTGATGTTGCATTACGGGGATTTTTCACAGCACGCGTATGAAGCAGTACTCTCTTATATTAGAAAATAGCCACGTTTGATGGTCCCCCTTTAATGGAGAGACGTGCTTTTGTATTTTTGGAAAAGGAGCTGGAGGAACAGAAGACGGCCAACAGAGCTGAACTGGACACAGAAGCTCTCAAGGTAGGACGTTTAAACTTTGAACGTTTTAATGTTCTCTGTTGAAATAAACATCTAAATAATTTATTTCACTCGCTGATTTTTATATTATAGCCCATTCTTTACAAAAATATGTTTTTGAGATGGATTGAGATGGATGTCTTTTTGTCATATTAGCCAGACCAAAAAAGTGTGACTTTTCGAGGCCCCTGGTTCAACAGACAGAAGTGCTTCATGTTTACACGTGTGGCGGTTCACAGCGGCAGGAGCTGGAGTCAGAGAACAAGAGGCTGAAGCAGGACCTGGGGGCGCTGCGGAAGTCTCTGTCGGGCGAGGACGGCCCGCTGGCGCCCCCCAAGCCGGGCTCCATGCCCTACAACGTCCTGCTGGAGCAGCTGGACTGCAGCAACGAGGAGCTGGAGATTCGTAAGGAGGAGGTGCTGCTTCTCAGGTCCCACATGGTCCGCCAGGAGGCGCTCAAACACAAGGTAGTAGGAGTAGCATCATCTTAATATTATTCATATTGTCATCATCTGCATCATCGTCATCGTCATCGTCATCATCATCATCATCATCATCATCATCATCATCGTCATATGATTATTACTGTTGTTGTTGTTGTTGTTGTTATGATTATTAAACCACTCTGTCACTATGTACTCTATGGCTCTAGGACTCACTGACAGACGGTCTGAAGTTGAATCTAAACCAAATCTCCTCACTGCAAGACATTGACAGGTAGGCTCACCTGTCCAGTATCCAAGAACACACTGACACACTCCCACCTATTTACACGATCGTTTAGCATTCACGATTCCCTCTCTCGTTGTCAGATCGGCCGAGCTGCACACGCTGAACGAGGACGGGGAACTGTGGTTGGCCTACGAGGGCCTAAAAGAGACCAATAGGTGTGGTAAGACTATAAGTAATGTGGTGGTGTAGCCTACCTCCAGTAGTTGTATGAGCTATAAATGCAGCGTAGATGCTAACGTGGATGCTGCTAACTCCCCCCCCCCCCCCCCCCCCCCCCCCGGGGGGCCCCCCCGGGGGGGGGGGGGGGCCCC
>OOFB01001501.1:93315-104537 GCA_900323305.1 Trachyrincus murrayi
TTTACCCCCCCCCCCCCCCCAATACCCCCATTTTTATTTTATATTTGCTTCACAATTCTGACTTCATTCCGTCAAATGTTGAGATGTTGTTTAAACCAAAGTTCCCAGCTTCATTTTCTGTGTGGTCTCATGCTATGTGTAGGCATATCTAGATTTGTTTTCCTGAATCCAATTTTACAGATAGACTGGCAACACTATTGTTTAGAGTTTTAGATTTTTTAGATTCAGAGCAGATTCGTGCCAGCTGCCATTTGCTATGCTGGGAAAGTGGTCTAAAAGATTTCATTTATCATCCATAACCTATGCTCTGTGCACTTTATATTATGGAAAATATTAAATGCAAGAAAAAGCAGTTGGATCCCATGGCTGATCTAAATGCCCTTATGAAATCAGATTTGACAAAGAAATATGAACCCAATTAACTGAAAGTGAAAATGCTAAATACGATGTTATATATAAAAAACAACCAAAGAGAAGCCTTTAAGTATTTATACATATGTGCCTTTGACCAAATGAAAAAAAAAACGTTCAGAATTCTCTGTACAAAGTGATGGAATGTGTGCAATATAGCAGTGTTTGCAGATTGTTTTTATAATGCTCTTTTATTGTGGTGTTAAAAAATAATAATATATATATAAAAAATATATATCATTTGTAATGTTTTGACTGAATGTTTGGCCAGCCAATAGCAATGCCTTCGGGCCCACAAGCAGTCTCAGACAGGGGCCATGGCTTGCGGAGGGGAACGTATCCTGTTTCTTTTGTTGTTCAAATCCTTGATCAAACTAGCACTCCCACTTTTATCAAGCTGCTGTCACAAGACATGTGGGCGGGGCGAGGAAGTCAAAGTCCAGCGCACAGGTGTACGTAGAAGAGGCGCTACGGCGGTGCTGACTGAACAGGAGCTGACTGAACAGAGCTGACGCTGCCGTTGCTACCCTGGAAGAGAAACACATTGTTCCAACGAAAAAAATAAAACACACACAGCAGACACATTGGATAACAATAATGCTGGAAAATGACTTTGTTGGAACTTTACACCGAGGTAGGAGAGTTTCTCCCACGTATGGAGTATTTAATGTGGATTATTATGGTTATTAATACAGTAGGGAGAATGAATCGACCGAAAGTCAAATGTCGGTTAAAATGTGTTTGCGTTTTAACTCAAACTTAGGCATTACATCGAATTATGTATGTTTGATTTCTGAATTGTTTCGAGGTATTAAAACTGAAGGGTCCAACTACATAACCAGGCATATATCATATTTTCAGAATGAAAGAATTTTTTTTACTATTTGACTCTTTACTGACTCAACAAACTTGTATTTTACATTCCCACAATATTAGAAATACGACACATATTAACCAGTTACTCAATACCCCTTTAGTACAACAGAGTGTGGGTTCCAGATGCAACGGACGTATGGAAGTCCGCAGAGATTATCAGAGACTTCCAGCTTGGCGACAATGTCCTGGATTTGCGTCTTGAAGATGGCATCGTGAGTCAAATAAAATAAAAAAAATCATATAGCATATAGCTATAGCAACAGCTGATCTGTCTTTTTTGTTTGTTTTTTCTTCTTCAGGAATACAACTACAAGGTTGACACAGAAAACCCCCAACTCCCACACCTTCGCAACCCTGACATCCTAGTAGGAGAAAACGACCTGACAGCTCTGAGCTACCTCCACGAACCAGCCGTCCTGCACAACCTCAAAGTGCGCTTCGTGGAGTCCAAAATCATCTACACCTACTGCGGTAGGTCTACTACTGTGGGAACATATGAGCTGTTCAGTACAAACAGTAGAGGCCTACTCTATTGGTGGCAGTAAATCCCTACAAACATATTGGCTGTTCAAACTATTTTTGAAACATGGTGATAAAGTAGTCTATTTCCTTGTTTGCAGGCATCATATTGGTGGCAGTAAACCCCTACAAACAGCTGCATGTCTACGGAGATGCGGTCATCCATGCCTACTCGGGCCAGAACATGGGGGACATGGATCCGCATATATTTGCAGTGGCAGAAGAGGCTTATAAACAGATGGCCAGGTAAAACAAAAATTAACAAGAAGTATTAATGCTAATTAGGGGTGTAACGATTCTCCAAATCCTAGATTCGATTTGACTTTCGACTTTGAGGTCACGATTCGATTCGATTTTCGATATATATTTCGACATATAAATGTTTTACAATGCTGATACTGGGCCTACACCACTGTAAGACTATCGGCGAAGACAAAAACACTTGGTTCTCATTAAATAACTTTAGACTATTTATAGTAACAATTATAAATAACAAAAGTAGAGAATTTTAGAACAAACTCACACAAATAGGACATAATAAAATCTAACACTTTGGGAGCCATTCTTTTTTTTCAATGTTCTATTGGCATTTGTGAATATGTCCGCCATGTTGATATGTTGCCACGGCAACGTATGGCACTCCCGTGTAGCAACAACACAGACATTGTTCTCATAACTCACGGGCGAAACTAAATGTTGCCATACCGCTGATGCAGTAAGGTTTTCGAGTTCAGTTTGTCACCTCCTGTTTAGCCCTTTAGCCGCTAACCAAATAGATGTTGGAGGGGGCGTATAGGTCTGTGTATATTACTATACATGGACCCGTATAACAGGAAATATCACAGTAGCACATGATGTATTGTTGTTGTTAGCCATGGTGTTAGTCGATTGCTGTGCATCCAAATGTACTCAAAATCATTCGCTTTTTTTTATCCCATGTACTTCGGTGCAAATGCATTATTGCATGTTGATGTGCAATGTAAGCCTGCTCAGCAGAAGTCACTCACAGAATTGCGAACTCCTTTTCCACTTCGAAGTTCGTAATGATTCGAGGTTGTTACACCTCTAATACTAATACTTTTTAGCACATAGGCTATGTATGATGTAAGATAATAATATAGCTGTCATATACCCTAAAGGTGCTTGCACTGTCCCAACAAACGCCAATAAACACTAACATGACGTTTTTTTGTTGGCAAACATGTCGAATCGGTGTTGACCAACTTCAGCCAACATTCTATAGTTGGGTGCTGGTGTTTGTTGGGGCAGTGTGCCAGCACCCTAAAACGTACACTAATATCCCACTGACAGAAACCACAAGAACCAGTCTATCATCGTCAGCGGGGAGTCGGGTGCAGGGAAGACAGTGTCTGCTCGCTACGCTATGAGATACTTCGCTGTAGTCAGCAAATCTGGCAGTAAAACCAGAATAGAAGAGAAGGTCCTGGCCTCCAATCCAATCACTGAGGTAGGAATTCATTGGGCCGGCGGCCATGACAGATGGATACATGGTCTTTGCGAGCGCAATCTCGCAAGTGGACATTGACCAAAACAGAAAGCTATGTTTCCCTGTTCTAGTATTTCAAATCCACATGCCTTGTGTTTCTTTGTGTCAGGCAATAGGCAATGCAAAGACCACTAGGAACGACAACAGCAGTAGGTTTGGAAAATACACCGAGATCAGCTTCGACAAGAGGTACCGCATTATCGGAGCCAACATGAGGACATATCTTCTAGAGAAATCCAGAGTAGTCTTTCAGGTAGTTTCTTTTAAAAAAATGATAATAGATAGATTAATAGACAATTAATAGATAAAATGTGTTTTTTATGACTCTTTTTGTCCTTGGCAGGCAGAGAATGAGCGTAACTATCACATATTCTACCAGATGTGTGCCTGTGCAGAACTGCCGGAGTTCAAGACTCTAAAATTGTGTGAGTTGTTGTTACTCTGTTCACTGTGTGGATTTTTCGGACGTGCCTGCCACCGTTTTTAATGACACTTTTCATTAGCACCGTATAACAACGTGTCAGCTCCTCTTATGGGTCACTCAAAGGAAAGGAAAGTGACCTTGTGTTATCTGTTTGTGCTGCTGATGGTAATTTAGTAGTATTTGCCTTTTAATCTTTAGCGAGTGCAGATAAGTTCCAGTACACCAATATGGGTGGAGAAATCAGAATCGAAGGTGTCGATGACAGAAAGGACATGGAGGAGACACGCAGGACGTTCTCACTGTTGGGTAAGCATATATACATTTAAAGACCTCCATATGGCACTAATGTAGCATGTTTGTTTTGAACTCCACATTTTTAACACTCACACACCTCTCCCATCCAGGACTGACTGATGAGTTTCAGTCTGATGTGTTCCGAGTTCTGGCGGCCATATTGCATTTGGGAAATGTTCAAATCAAAGATGTCGGGGGTGACCAGTCCTCTGTCCCTGTGAGTCACATTGCCAGCTTTTTAATATAATGCCTTGGAGGTCCTATCTGTAAGCGTCCTTCTTGCTCCTTAAAACCTGAATTCATATGCACTGTTTTCGATACTAAGATTGTTAGCAGGAAAACTTCCGCCTACGAGTTTAAAAAAATGCGATCTGAGCAGTCATAAAGGTTTTAGAAAAGAACGGACGGGCTTCATAGGAGCAAGTGCGAGGGGAGTTGTCAAATGTTGTCAAAACCCACGTCACTCTTGCTTGAGCCAGGGTGTGCAGCCAATAGCAAACTACCACTCTGGAAAAGCGTTTTCAGATGGAAATAGCAGAATTATCGTAATTCCCCTGTTTAATAAGTTAATAACAGAAATGTTCACCAACACTTTGTGTGGTGAACATTGTTGAACATTGAACATTGTTTTCAACTGGAAAAAAGGTGATTTTGAGGTTTACCTACCCTTCAAATGATCGGAATGGAACCTTCTGCTTCATTCCTATCCCTATCCCAGTCTAGTGACCCCCACCTGGTTGTGTTCTGCGACCTGCTGCATGTGAGTGTCCAGGAGCTGTGTCGCTGGCTGTGCAACCGCAGGCTCGTGCTGGTGATGGAGACGGTGGTGAAACCTGTGCCCCAGGAGCGGGCAGTCAGTGCCCGCGATGCCCTGGCCAAGCAGATCTACGCTCATCTGTTTGACTGCGTTATCCAAAAGATCAACACGGCGCTCAAAGTACCAGGAATGCAACACGCCTTCATAGGCGTTCTGGACATCTATGGGTATGATGATGTCTAAATCTTTGGGTTTTATTTGTTTGTTTTAAGTTGAGTTATTACAAATATTTGTATTTGTAATATTTGTTATCTATTTTTGCTGCTCTGTCTACAGGTTTGAGACGTTTGACACAAACAGCTTCGAACAATTTTGTATTAACTACGCCAATGAGAAACTTCAGCAGCAGTTTAACCTGGTACAGCATGGAACTTGCATCTCAACCAAAATATTGTTTTGTACCTGTTCGAAAGGGGTTTTAATATATTCATCAGTTTCTTTATTGTTTCTATTAGCACGTGTTCAAGCTGGAGCAGGAAGAGTACATGAAGGAGGACATCCCATGGACCCTGATCGATTTCTATGACAACCAGCCTGTCATTGATCTGATTGAAGCCAAGATGGGGATTCTAGATCTCCTCGATGAAGAATGTCTGGTGAGATGAACCAACCCTGACTTGGATTGTCTGACTTCCACTTCTCTTGTTTTGGTTTTAGTGAACGATTTGACTTTTCTTTATTCTGATGTTCACATCATAAAGTTTTGTTCTGCGCGTGTCTCTGTTGTCATGGTTGTCCATCGTCAAGTTTCCTCAAGGAACAGATCAGAACTGGCTGCAAAAGCTGTACAACTACCTGCACGACAACCCACTGTTTGAGAAGCCAAGATTATCAAATGAAGCCTTTATGATTCAACACTTTGCAGACAAGGTGTGTGGTCCAGAGGTGCCCGTTGTCTACTCAATATTCTACTAAGATGATTGCCATGACAGCAAAAAATATAACTGCTGGTTTTTCTTTAACAGGTAGAATACCAAAGCAAAGGCTTTCTCGAGAAAAACAGAGATACACTCTATGAGGACCTGGTGGAGATCATGCGAGCCAGCAAGGTATTTTAACCCTTTCTTTCTTTCATTTCCATGGAATACATTAAAACATCAAGGTAGCTGTGGTAGTCTCCCCCGCCCCATGCCATCTCCGATGGCTTTCCCAGGCTTCTCCCCCCAGCAGGACACAGGCAGTTGATGAGTAAACCGGTTTATTGTCATTTTGTGGTAGTCTGAACAACAGAGCAGGTGGTACATGCTGGAGCTCCTCCTGAGTGTGTTTGCTGGTGGCTGGTTTAACCTGTGGGCCTGATTGGCCAATGCCCCACAGGTGTGCAGCCTCTTAAACCAGCCACCAACAACACACTCCACAGTAGCTTATGTTCTCCATATTTTAACATTGCTCCATTGTTATCAGTTTGCTCTCATGGCCAACTTTTTCCATGAAGAGGTGCAAAACATTCGTCCCACTAAGGGCTTCAAAGTGAGGCCTGCCAGGCCTGGGATTAAGCCAGCCAATAAGGAGCTCAGGACCACCGTTGGAGATAAGGTGAGCATGTTTACTCTGTCTGCACAGCGACAGCCGAGCGACCGATCTTGTATTTGCTTTTCAGTGTGGCATTGCCTCCTTCAGTTTGGATTTTGTGTTTTTTTTCTTTTTTTTCTTTTACTATTGTTGATATCTTGTTTTCCACGGGGCCTGGCGTAGTTCCGCAGTTCTCTGTACCTTCTGATGGAGACCTTAAACGCCACCACCCCTCACTACGTGCGCTGCATCAAGCCCAACGATGAAAAGCTCCCCTTCGAGTGAGTCAAGACTGAGAGGCTGCAGTGACCTAACTAATATCTGTTTTGATCATATACATGATATGTATACATACCTGTTGGTGTTTTAATGGGAGAATCGTACATTAACTAAACTACTATTGTTATTCATTGAATAATTTATTGAATTAGTGCGCAATTCCGCATTCAATTCCCCCCACCAGCAAATGTTTGACCGCTAGGTGAATATGGTCCATTTAAGAGTGTGCGTGTGTGCATGTGCGCGTGTGCATGTGTGTGTGTGTGAAGGTATGTCTCCAGGAGGGTGGTGCAGCAGCTGCGGGCCTGTGGAGTCCTTGAAACGATCCATATCAGCGCACAGAGCTACCCCTCCAGGTACGCCCCTGGCAGTCCATTCATGGACTCAATATTGTAATGTTGTTAATAGTCGACTATTAATGTTAATTATGCTAATATTTCACTATCAGTGGAATAGTCCAAGGCTTAACATAAGAACCATGTGTTGTGCTTGTGTTACACATGTTTCTTGTTTGCAGGTGGACATACATTGAGTTTTACAGCCGATACAGTATCCTGATGACTCCTCAGGAGTTGGCCATTAAGGACAAGAAACAGGCCTGCAAGACTGTGATGCAAAGGATAATTCAGGTATAAACATTGGCTGTATAGTGAATGTATTTAAGTAGTACATGAGCGTATTATTATTATTAACAAACATTCACTTTGAGCTGCATACGAGTGTCTCACTTTGGTCACATGTCCTGTTCAACTTCCAGGACTCGAACCAGTACAAATTTGGCCGTACCAAGATCTTCTTCAGGGCAGGACAGGTGGCCTATCTGGAGAAGCTACGTCTGGACCTGCTCCGCGGAGCCTGCGTGACCATCCAGAAGCATGTCCGGGGCTGGAGCCAGAGAAGGAAATACCTTCAAATCAGAGAGGCCGCCATTGTGCTTCAGCAGTACATTCGTGGAAAGAGGCAAATCCGGTAAGCGATCTCTAAAAGGATCAATGTCCAATGTGTTTATTTTTGTTTGTTTGCTCTGCCAATCAGCAATGAGGATCTCCTTACGTTTTGTTTGTACTCCCCACAGTAAAACAGTGAGCGCTGCGGCCATAAAACATGGCTGGGCAGCACTGGTCATCCAGAGACACTGGAGAGGCTACCGGCTGAGGCAGATTTACCAGCTAGTCTACCTGTCCACAGTCACCATACAGGCCTTCACACGCGGATGGATAGCCCGCAAACAATACAAAAAGGTTTGATTTTGAATTAACATTCATATTATTAGATTTGCTATTTCAAGCTGGCTCGAGCTTTCTCTACGCTGCTGCAGTCGGAGCAATGAACCTAGATCCCTTAAAGTAAGCGTCTACACGACAGAATGTGTTTTTAGAGCACATTTCAAACTAAAACATGTTGCATATTGTACCTTTTTTAATTCATTGTTTTAATTACATTTTAGATTTTTTTATTATAGTTTAAGAGTTGTATCGATATCGTAAACTTGTTATGCTGCTCTTCATACGTCTCCCATCACGTCTCAGATGGTGCAGGAGCACCAGGCCGTGGTGCTGCAGAAGTACGCCAGAGCCTGGCTGGCTCGCCGGCGCTTCCAGACCATACGACGGTTGGTGATCAACGTTCAGTTGTCCTACCGCGTCCAGCAACTCAGAAAGAAGCTTGAAGATCAGGTAAGGCCTGTTCCTCTGCATCAGGCCCTGTATGACCTCTTTTTTAATCATATTTTATTAATGTTTATTTCTAATGGAACATCCCTCCAAAAATAGCCTATCACTCCAAAGAGTATATTCCTCCAAGAACGACACTAATAAATGCCAATAGACGGACACCTATAATGCCCAATAAAGAGTCTATTAGGGCGGGGCTAAGGACAATCGCCTCCCTGTCACTAATGACTGTTGAATCTATTGGTATCGCTATACACTACGTGGAGCCCTAGTATCTGGTTAGGTTTTAGGTTAGGCTCTGCACTTTTGTGGAGTGTGCCGTTGTATGTCTTCATGCAGTTGTACAATACAAGTAAATGTAATGTAAAGGGACCCTAGGATGGGACCCTCAGGGTCCGGCCTTGAGTCTATATTTACATCAACATTTACATTTGGCGGACACATTTAGCTTAAGTTATCGACACTCGTTGACTCGTGAATTAGCTGACTCGTTGACTCGTTGAGTGTCAATTCGTCCAAATGGCACTCGTAAAACTTGTATTTTTTCACACTTTGGTATATTTTTGGCTAACATGTGGAACCGTGCAATCCCGTAGAGCAAAGAGAATCGTGGATTAGCGGAGAGACTCACCAGCCTGGCCAGCACCCACTCTCAGACCATGGACCGGATCCACGGTCTGGAGGCCCAGCTGCAGAAATCTGCCGGCGAGAAGGCCTCGCTGGAGAGCAAACAGAAGAAGGCGAAAGAAGACAGTAGTCAGGTAAGTGGCTCGTAAACACAGAGACATTAAGCCTAGACACACACACAGTTTTGTTGACTTATGTCCGCCATGAAATGTGTCACTCCCCTCTTTTTTTATATTTCTTCTTCTATATTTCTTTTCTTTTTCTTTTTTACTCAAGGAAATCACACAGCTTCAACGGGAGAAGGAGGCACTGGTACTTGAAAAGCAAACCACGGAGAACAAGTTAGAACTTTCTTCCAAAGAAGCTAAAGGTGAGTTATTCACTTATTCAAGCCTCTTCTTCTGGCCTTCAGAGAGTCGTATATTTAAAATATTTATCTGTTCAAACTTTCACAGACAGCTTTGATCAAATGAAGAAAGGGCTGCAGGAAGAGAAAGAAAAAGAGGAACGACTGAGAAAGTAAGTCCCCCAGGGGAGGGCTTTAACACACGGGAGGGGGAGGCTGATTTGTTTACACAATCAAACTCTTTGTCTTTCGTCAGGATCGCAGAGAACAACATGGAGATCCTGAGGGAGGACCATGAGAAGGAGGTGGCGACGCTGAAGGAGGAGATCAGGAGGCTGAAGGAGGAGCGTGTTCGTCTGCAGCAGCAGATTGGCCAGGCGGGCCAGGTCAACGCAGACCTCCAGGAGCAGCTGGTGCAGCTCACCAAGCACGTGAGGACCATCCCCGAGCTCCGCAAGGACCTCCATAACCTGCAGACCCAGAGCGACACCAAAGACAAGAGGATGAAGGAGCAGTCGGAGCAGGCGAGAGGTACTCCCCTGTTATGCTGTATGGTATTGTTGTTTTTCTCGAGTGCCTCGCATGCCTTTGAGCTAACTACGTGGTACTGTAAACATTTGATATGCTAATGGTATTACAACGCTTTTTTTCCCTCTCTTGTAGCTAAAATGAGTGCGATTACAAGACAGCTTCTTGGTGGTGTGGTGGAAGAGGACGTTCTTTTGGGGTAATTCGTGATCTTCAGTATTGTGTATATGGATTTGATCTCAATGTGGCCATAAGGAGATTGAACTCATGTATGTTGTTGTTGTTTTTTTGCTGAAGGTCTAGTTCAGATGACCTTGAAAAACTCAGCGACATTGGAGATCTGCTCACTGCTTTTGATGGGCTCCAAAAAGCAATCAGGTTTGATTTAGTTATTGTGCTGTTATTCTTTCTGCTGACTCATCAATACCCACTAGCATTCAACTTGGATTGTTGGTCTTCAACATTGTCCAATAGAGCAACTTCTTCACTTGTTTGAATCAAAATGTGTGTGGGCCATTTAATGTGGGAATCCAAAGGTTTTGCTGTTTGCTGAGAATAGGAAATGGTCTCTCTGCTTCAACGGTAACAATGAGTTGATCGACTGTTGACTGCAGAGTGCTGGAGAACCAGCGGAGGGAGCAAAAGGAGACCTACGAAAACCAGGTGCATGGCTTGACGTTAAAAACGTCCCACCTCCAGAACGAGAACAACCAGTTACAGAAGCTGTTCCACGAAAAGAGCAACATCAACGAGAACATTCGCCAGGAAGTGGCCAGACTCAGTGGTGAAAACTCAGTATGTGAACCGCAGAAATTCTGCTTACGACATTTGACATTTGGAGTAGGGGAGGGTTTCACTACTCAAACAGAGCAATGCCCAACCTAATTCTTTTTTGTATTTTTTTCATTCAAAGATTATACCAGAGCTAAGACAGCAATTGTCAGAGCTGCAAAGACAGAAGCAGGACCTGGAGGCTCATGTTGACATGCAGTCCAGAGAGTTAGCTGGTAGGAAGAACGGAAACCAAACATTTCATCACAAATCCAAGCAAACTGTTATTAAATATCCTGGGGCTCTCGCTTTGTAATATGCCATATGGTGTAGTGCTTTCTAAAATATGTCCCCTCATTCTTCCTTTCACCTGATAGAGAAAACTGACCAGATCACTAATAATCTACAGAAGAAGATTGAAGAAGAGCAGTCGCAGTGCTTGTAAGTGAAGCTCACATTTCGTCAAGTCCCAACTCTGGGTAATAATACAGCAATGGCACCTGAGTCCCAACTCTGGGTAATAATACAGCAATGGCACCTGAGTCCCAACTCTGGGTAATAATACAGCAATGGCACCGGACTGAAATATGAAATCGTTACTGTTTAGGCACTTCAAGCAGCAGGCTGAGGAGCTGGAG
>OOFB01001501.1:104557-129928 GCA_900323305.1 Trachyrincus murrayi
CTAAAATATGTCCCCTCATTCTTCCTTTCACCTGATAGAGAAAACTGACCAGATCACTAATAATCTACAGAAGAAGATTGAAGAAGAGCAGTCGCAGTGCTTGTAAGTGAAGCTCACATTTCGTCTGAGTCCCAACTCTGGGTAATAATACAGCAATGGCACCTGAGTCCCAACTCTGGGTAATAATACAGCAATGGCACCGGACTGAAATATGAAATCGTTACTGTTTAGGCACTTCAAGCAGCAGGCTGAGGAGCTGGAGGTGGACAAGACGGAGCTCCACAGGAGAGTGGAGGACCTCAAGGAGGAGAATCAGCAACAACTCATGAAGCAGCACTTGGCAGAGATCGAGGCGAAGATGAGACTGGCTTTGCAGCTAACTGCTGACAAGATGGTGTGTGTGTGTCTGTGTGTGTGTGTGTGTGTTTTGTTAGGTTGATTGAAATTGCAGTGGTGTCTGTTTAGTTTTTAGATTATCTCTGACTCTTGAGAGTCAGAGAATCTACAAGCCATGTCAAAATCTATGAATCTATGTATGATGGATAGATAAGCCTACCATTCGCTTAGGAACCCTAAGCGAATGGTTTTTGTTCAAATAATTATGTTTTGGCTGCAGTAAAAAAAGCTGCATGTTGAAGCCCGCATAAATACTGTATAATATACAATTCTACTTTTTGGCAGGACTTTGAAGAGCAGCTGGACAAGAAGGACCGACTGATAAAGAAACTGCAGAGTCAAATAAAGAGCCTTGAGAAATCAGAAAAGGGTATGCTGTACTTTGACAGGTGTAACGTCTAACTTCTTCTTTCTCTAGAACTTCTATATTGTGATGGTTTTGTTCCCCGCAGCCAAATCGACCTCTTCACTGGTGATCCCCAAAGACTACCTGGGTATGCTGGAGTATAAGAGAGAGGACGAAACCAGGCTCATTCAAAACATCATCCTGGGTACTTCGAATCATCACTTTCCCCGTACTACAGAAGTCACAATAGGGGCCCATTGATCACTCAGAGTGTGTGTGTTAATAACCGTATCACGTCTATTCTGCAGACCTTAAACCCCGGGGCGTGGTGGTCAACATGATCCCGGGTCTGGCCGCCTACATTATTTACATGTGTATCCGCCACTCAGACTACCTCAACGACGGCACCAAACTCAAGAGCCTGATGAATGGCGCCATCACTGCTGTTAAAACGGTCATCAAGGTGAGGCGTCCCTCATCCTGCTAGTGCGCTAACACGTACACATAACTAGGTAACACGCCTCGTAGTGACCCGGGTTCACTTCCCTCTCTTTGAACCCACTTTCCTGTCTTTCTTCACTGTTCTGTCCATACATACAGACATAAAAAGCTTATCAAAACATTTATGTACCAAAGGACTACTGTGTAGTATGAAGTAGTTATTCTGTTGGTGTCATGCAGAGATTTAGGGTTTAGAAACTAGGCAGATGGGAGGGAAGGACATTATTTACTGGATGTATTGTTGGTGTTCTAATCGAAAATGTGATTTGCGTTTCTTTACAGGATCATCAAAAAGACTTTGAGATGCTATCATTTTGGCTCTCTAACACAAATCACCTGATAAACTGTTTGAAACAGTACAGCGGAGAGGAGGTATGCTTGTGTTTTCTGTATATAAGTTAATAACGTAAGTAACAACAATTAAATATTGGGTTTTTTTCCATTTCTTCGCAACAGGAGTTCATGAAACAAAACACTCCACGGCAGAACAAGAACTGCTTGCAGAACTTTGACTTGTCCGAACACAGGCAGATCCTCAGTGACCTCGCCATCCACATCTACCATCGCTTCATCACCGTCATGGAGAAGACCCTCACTCCCATGATAGGTCTGTCTCCACGCGACGGCACTTAAATCTAGCGTCGTCCCACACTTCACATTCGGTTTCTCCCTGCAGATCAGTCTGGCCTCGAGCCCGTTGTAAGCCTCTCCCAAAAAATGTAAGACGATGGGAGTTTTAGTTCATGCCGCAGTCTGCAGAATTTCAAAACAATGGCCCGAGGAAAGTGTAGCAATCGACGGGGCATTCGATACCGTTTTATATGAAATAGACACCTATATGTGGAAATCAATTACCCAACCTAAGGCCAGACTGATATTCATTGCAAAACGCAAACTTATTTATCTGGATGGTCTCACGAGGTTTCACACGATGGCACATAAATTGGTGTCAACACTAAATCATTGTCAACATGCAGGTGTTCATTCAATTCATACATTTTTCACTGAAGCTGCCACTTTTAGTTGACTTAGTTAATTAGTTTATTTCAAGAAATCTATAAAAGTAAGTAGTTAAAATGTTGAACATTGTGCAGGTTTAAATGGTTTTATATCATATGGTTTATATATATATGTGTGTGTTATATTGGTTTAAATGTGATATACTATCATATGGGTTCAGTTATATATAATGTTATATGATCGATAGTGTTATACACGGGTTAAACCTGCATAACGCTAGGTTTTATTTAAAACAACACGTATGAGCCTTCTCTCTCTATGTCCCTTTTAACAAGTGCCTGGCATGCTGGAGCACGAGAGCCTGCAGGGCTTCTCCAGCATGAAACCCACGGGCTTCAGGAAGCGCTCCCCCAGCATCTACCAGGAGTCTGAGGCCTACACCATCACCTCCGTCCTGCAGCAGCTCAGCAGCTTCCAGGCCACCGTGGCCCAGCACGGCATGGAGCCGGGCCTCCTCCGGCAGGCCGTCAAACAGTTGTTCTTCCTCACGGGTGCCATCACTCTCAACAACATCCTGCTTCGCAAGGACCTGTGCTCCTGCAGGAAAGGCATGCAGATCAGGTGTGTGTGTGTGTGTGTGTGTGTGTGTGTGTGTGTGTGTGTGTGTGTGTGTGTGTGTGTGTGTGTGTGTGTGTGTGTGTGTGTGTGTGTGTGTGTGTGTGTGTGTGTGTGTGTGTGTTAAAAAATAACAAAACCAACATTTTTTTTTTAGATCATCAAGATTCTGAACTCCTACACACCGATTGATGATTTTGAGAAAAGAGTGGCGTCTTCGTTCGTTCGCAAAGTTCAGGTGCGCTTGCGTAGCTAAATTGTCTTGTAATATAATTTCTCCTTTTGGCTCATTGTTGAAGAAAACTTCGGTCTGACACGCTAGACGAGCATTGAATATGTTTTATGAAAGCATGGGACGAGACGCAGCTCATACAAGATACGCTCAGTGTGGATAACCCAGTATCTTCTGAGTGCAAGCCTAAAACGACATTTACAATACAAAACTATGCTTTTCTTCAACACTCACAATCATTGTTTGATTTTGTATTTGTCGTTTTACTCTATAATTCCAGGCATTGCTGCAGGACCACGGGGGCTCCACGCAGTTGATGCTGGACACCCAGTATCGCTTTCAGGTCACGTTTCCGTTCTGCCCGTCCACACAGGCTCTGGAGCTGCTGCAGGTCCCCAGCAGTCTGCAGCTGGGCTTCCTCACCAGACTCTAACCACAACCTTTCCCTTCATCACCCCAATCATGCCCAATGATTGGTCCATTCTGTGGTCCATTCTGTGATTTTTAGAATGTAATTGTATATGCATCATTGTTATATTGCACACTGTGATTTCACAGATTCCAAAAAATGTACGGAGCTATAATAGTATTATTGTTGTTACTTTTAAAACGTCTATTTTTAAATCTATTTGAACTGTAAACCTATTTGAAATAAATTATTTACATGCCGCCAAGCTTATGCTTTTGTTTTTTATTATTGTTTGTTGTTGATTATTATTATTATTATTATTATTGGGCTATTATTATGATTATTATGCTATTATTATTAGTAGTATTTATTATCTTTCGGAATTAACTAATATTTGTTTGTAGTGTAGTAAATGGTTGAATTCAGGGTACATACAGCCTGTGCTGAGCATCATCACAGAATCCCCTCCCCTGGAAACTGAACGAGCATCTTTTTCCATGTGACGTCACGACAGCAGCATCAGCTGTGAGACTGGTCTACCTTTTTGCTGCCCATTGCTGCTCGCAGAACAGAAATATATGAGATCCCCTGTAATTCCTGAAATGGCGACACAGGAGGTTCAACCAAATGAGACTCTCGCAAATCTCAAAACGGAGTCGGAGACGCTAAAATCGAAACTCGAAGAGGAAAGGGCAAAGCTACACGATGTCGAATGTGAGTGTGAGATTTCATAGGCCCGATTCATCTTTGCTTCCAACTGTGTAGTCGGGAAATTATACAGCGTTAATGCCTATTGAATATGTTTGGGTCGCTTACGTTGTTTTTTTTCTTAACCGAAATATAACGAATTGGTAAATGTATTGATACGATGGCATACCTCAACTGCGATAAGAGACCTGTTCCGTGTCAAAACATCAAGGCTACATGAAGTGTCGAAGCCTATTTGGCAATGTGATGGAGCTTAAAAATGAATAAACTCGATATTGCGTCACGTAGCTTCGGCCTGCTTTGGTTTAATCGCTAATGTAGAAATGATTAATCAACACGATGCAGTTTAATTCCCTTATCATATGGAGCAGTCTGACGTGTGTGCACTGTGTTTACAGTACATCAAGTGGCAGATAAGGTTGAGGGGCTGGGCCAGTTTGTCATGAAGACCCGGAGAACCCTGAAGGGCCATGGCAACAAAGTTCTGTGCATGGACTGGTGTAAGGACAAAAGACGGATCGTCAGCTCTTCGCAGGTGGGGAAATATTCCCACAGTGTGTACAATATGATAATCTATGACCCATATCCAGACTTATCCGGACGATTTCATCCCCTGTTCTTAGCGCAAACAAGCAGATGCTCTTTTGTGATATTGACAATAATCAAAACCTTCTGTTTGTTGTTACAGGATGGGAAAGTCATTGTATGGGATGCCTTCACTACCAACAAGGTATTGATGCATTGTTATGCATAATCAATGGATTTGCATAAATATAATATTTTCCCATATTCACATAGGCATTGTGTTTTTAGGAGCATGCAGTGACGATGCCTTGCACCTGGGTAATGGCCTGTGCATATGCACCCTCTGGCTGTGCAGTCGCCTGTGGGTGAGTGTTACCCTTAATCTCCCAATCCATCCCTCATTATAATAAATGCATTTTAATTTGATGAGGTCCTCCGATTGTAATGCTAAACCAATATGTCACTCCACAGGGGCCTGGACAACAAGTGCTCGGTATACCCTCTGTCTCTGGACAAGAACGAAAACCTGGCAGCCAAAAAGAAGTCTGTTGCCATGCACACAAACTACTTGTCTGCCTGCAGCTTCACCAACTCGGACATGCAGGTGAGACCAGCTAGGACGCTCAGGTCCAGTAGGTTGATGTAGTAGACCGTTTACCACAGCCAGGCTTCACCAGCCCGATGTGGGGGGTGTGGTTTGACTGATCCCAATATGTTAAGCCCTTATCATGGCCAATTAAAAACCTGTATATATGTTTCCTGGAGTGCAAGTATACTGCCAGGCGAGCAATTGAACACAGTAAACTGACATAGTGCAAAGAACACGTCAATAATTAACAGCGTTCTATTGTGCTGTCTTGTGATTTTCCAAATAAAAGAAGCAAATCGTTAAAGTGATGGACAACAGGATCTAAAAACGTACATTAAAAAAATGTCCCAGAGGCATATATCCACTACACACCTACCGAATATCTTGTCAGGAAAATGTCAAAAAGTATATTAATATACATCTCAAAGTCAGCTAGTAAAGACGAGGTGTGGTCTGAATCCCCGCTTTTACTGTGTAGTTTGTACTTCCTCAAAATCAGAAAGGCCGTCAATAGGCACCGTCTGCGTAATTATGAGTGGCCTGGCTTGGCCACGTCAGTGTACAGTAATTGGTTATGCGCTTGGCTACGTAGCCAGGAGGGAAAATAGACTCCACCCATTAAATCGGCTTGAAGAATAGAAGGAAATCGACTGAAATTACCTAAGATTGCAATGGATTTCATGGAACATCCTTTTCTGATGCTTAATGCACACCTTGGTAACCCTTAATAACATAATTCGAAGTAAATGGCGGATTTATGTTGTCCATCACTTTAACACATATACCATTCCGAGTTCATATAGGATTTAACACATCCTCAACATATGCTACTTTCATATTTACCAGATTTTGACATCCAGCGGAGATGGAACATGTGCATTATGGGATGTCGAGAGCGGACAGCTGTTGCAGAGTTTCCATGGCCACGCAGCAGACGTGCTCTGTCTTGACCTGGCCCCATCTGAGACTGGAAACACATTTGTCTCAGGGGTGAGGAGGACTGTCTCCCATTTCTAACATGTTGCTGCTTGTCTTTGTTAAATATGTATGGAGTAGCTGCTAATACATTTTCATGTGTACTTTTAAAAGGGCTGTGATAAGAAAGCTAATGTCTGGGACATGCGTTCAGGACAATGCATCCAGTCCTTTGAAACTCATGAATCAGACATCAATAGTGTAAGGTAAGGGGTTCATGAGTGTTTGTTTTGTTGTGATATATATTTATAGAGTAAAATATATACATATATATTTTTAGAATGAATCAATTGATAATTGAGTCTAAATTATAAAATTAATTATAGATTATAAAATTGTAAAATATAAAATTCCATGAGTGATAGTTACCAGAAGATTATCAAATGTACAAAACACGAAATATACAAATCATTATTATTTACATTTAAACCTAAATAACAAGAAATAAGGTGCTAAAATGTGTCTCGTTTCTTCCTTGCAACAGGTACTATCCCAGTGGAGATGCGTTTGCGTCTGGCTCTGACGATGCTACAGTAAGTGATCCACTACTACAGTACTAACTACTACACATTTCCACCACCAGAGCAGCTGGCTCATGTCATGCTGTGGGCAACGCATTTAAACTGCTTTTAAAACGACAAGCTTTTGTGTTTGTGTCACAGTGTCGTCTGTATGACCTGAGAGCGGACAGAGAGGTCGCTATTTATTCCAAAGAAAGCATCATTTTTGGTGTCTCCAGTGTTGACTTTTCTCTCAGTGGTAAGAGTTTTTTTGTTTTTGGATTATTTAAAATATGTTGAAATATCTGCTCATTGAGTTCCTGTTGCATGCATTGTGCTGAATGCATCTCCATCATTTTGCTTTGTTTGATTGCTGTTTGCGTTCCAGGTCGGCTACTTTTTTGTGGCTACAACGACTACACCATAAATGTGTGGGATGTGCTGAAGGGAACCCGAGTGTCCATTCTGTTTGGACATGAGAACCGGGTCAGTACCCTGCGGGTGTCCCCCGACGGGACAGCCTTCTGCACGGGGTCCTGGGACCACACCCTCAGGGTAGGCGGACGGCAGTCTTCAACTCTCTGTTTGTGATGGCTTATAATGACTAATCATAATTTGTAATATAACTCGTTTTTTTTCTCACACTTGTTTTCAGGTCTGGGCTTGAGGATGATGACGAAGATGCAGATGAAGGCTTAGTGATTGAGAGAGCTATTGGAGGAAAGATGCTCAAAGTTCAGTTTGCTTGAGTACAATCATGAGAATAGTGGCTCAGATCCCGTTGTGTATATATAATGCTAAACAGTGACACTGGGTACTGTATATACTTCTGTGTTATTATGGCCAGGGTAGATACATGTATAGGAAGTGGGAGGTTATTCAACCATATGGAATAATGCAGTATAGTATGATTAGCACAATCGCACAGTATTCAGGGTAACGGCTATAGTTGTGAAATGTATATTTCAGACAATTACACTTGTACAATGTCGGTTTAGGATAGAGGTGCAAAACCGTGATATGGTAGGATATTGTTTTTCCCACAGGAAGACTATATGCTCATTTTATATCCTATAATACACATCACCACCCCAAGAACTGCCTGAAAGTGTTTTGAAAGTAACTTACCTGGCAATATTACTCTATGGTGTAGGTAAATGTATAAAAAAATAATTTTGACTCATTGACTCTAAAACTGGTTCTTAATCTATTTTATTTTATGATGTAAAAATCACTTACTGCTTGATGTGCACATTCCACCACTTAAAATACCCCACTGAATTACTATGGTCCCCTTCTATAATATGTGAAAATATCTTTAAATTATCAGAATGTACTCCCTCTCATTGAGCTATCTAATGGCTGTGATTTCATATTTATTGTAATTATTTAATTGTAGTTTAGTGTACATATCAGTTATTTAAGGGAATGTTATGAAAATATCAAAAAACAATAAATTGGATTTTAAATAGTTTGCTTTTGTGTAAGTCCTGTCTTTATACAATGAGTTATATAATACAGTAAAAATAAATAAATCAGTACATTCATAAACCATGTGCCTACAGTGAAATATTAAATAATCAAGAAATTAAAACTTGTGTTATGGGTATACCCATAGATTAAATATCAAATATAATATTTATTACATGTAGGCAGAAATATAGTCATACATAAGGCAATGTTTATTCCATTTGTAAAGCTTCAATAAAGTTTTACTTTAGAAAGCGGAAGTGACATCATCAATGAGCTGCCGCCGCTGCTGAATCAAAACAATGGCCGGTCTGTCAAAATAATATTTTACAACTTGGGATACTGTAAAACATTTAGGTGTCTATGGTGTCCTATACTAATAAACCTTGCGTGCAATGGACACATGAATTAAAAGGCCAATTACGAAAGAAACAGTTAAATCAAGTCAGTTCTGCGGTGTCACAATGAGTGATGTTGTTGAAAAGACCCTAATAGCGCTGCCGAGTCTTCTGTCTTTAGACTCACAGCCGGGAAAACTGTCTTCTACGTCAAAACTAGGAAACCTGATCAGAGGGATTACTGAATTAACATCGAAACATGTGAGTTTATTTATTTGAGCATCGAACGACAATATGGTAGTGCTGAGCCAAAAATCAAATCAACAAGCACTAGCTTGTCCCTTTCATGCATGGACAATACAACACTCCAGGTTTCTTTATTGTTATCTGTGATTCTCCCCTTACAGGATGAAGAGAAACTTATTCAACGTGAGCTTGTCTCTATCAAAGAGCAGGTGTCTTCTCCTAATACGTCCATGGTACTGGTATTTTCCTGTTTTCTTTAAATGTCGAATATTTTCCTGACATTTTGACCAAATTTACATGAATGTATTGACTGATGGGTTTTGCTACTTGATGTGTTGTGGTCTACTTTAGAGGCAGATGAAGGAGCTCATGGTGAGGGCAATCTACTGTGAAATGCTGGGTTATGAGGCCTCCTTTAGCTACATCCATGCCATCAAATTGGCTCAGCAAGGCACGGCTCTGGACAAGAGAGTTGGTATGTCATTTGGTATCTTCCTTATCTCAATGTACCAAGCTACGTTGAAGTAGACACATTTTGAACGAGGGGCATATACATATTTTGTATGTATGTTTTTGTGATATGAGTTATATGAGTTTTGAGTTTAACTATATGTTGTGACTTTCAGGTTACCTGGCTGTGTCCTTGTTTCTGAACGAGAGTCATGAGCTCCTGCTTCTTCTTGTCAACACTGTATTAAAAGTGAGTGTTTGCTTATCTATGTTTAGTTGTTGACAGTAACGGTGAGATTGCACAATGGATATGTATGTTGGATGTTTGTGCACTAATGTGATGATCTGTGTTGCCTCTGCAGGATCTTCAGAGCACAAACCTGATAGAAGTGTGCATGGCGCTAACCGTTGTGAGTCAAATATTCCCCAAAGATATGATTCCTGCAATCCTTCCCCTGGTGGAGGAGAAACTCACTCACCCAAAGTAAGCACTGAAAAAAAAAAATAACTACTGCAATACTACTGCATTGCCTTTTGTTATTGTTATTATAGTATAATAGTGTTGTTATTTCTATATCGCTTCCAAATTTACTTCACTTATAATGTGATCGTTTATTTTTGTTACATTGTGCTTCTGGACATATTTTTCTTGTCCTTCACACATTTTTCATGTGTTACATCAAAATAGGATTTAACTCTCCTTCTCCTATTTTTCTTAACAGAGAAATTATCCGGAGGAAAGCAGTCCTGGCCCTCTACAAGTTCTACCTGATAGCTCCCAACCAGGTTCAGCACATCCACAACAAGTTCCGGAAGGCTCTGTGTGACAAGGATCCAGGCGTAATGTCTGCTTCACTACACATTTACTTGGAGATGGTCAAGGTGGGTCCTTCCCTAAATTGGCCATCACAATTTAATAAAGTCCTGGCTAAAGATAATGCGTTTTTCTTTTTTGATTTGTCACCAAAGGACAATATATTACTATCCCGCTGATTCTTGCATTACAGGAGAAGCCGGAGGGGTACAAGGACCTCACCGTGAGTTTTGTGACCATCTTGAAGCAGGTGGTGGGAGGGAAACTGCCCATTGATTTTAACTACCACAGCGTTCCCGCTCCCTGGCTTCAGATCCAACTCCTCCGAATACTCTCCTTACTGGGGAAAAACGACAGGAGGTAATGCTGTCATTGTCTCTTTGATCAGATGAGTTAATCTTTGTACATCTTTGAGTTACTAGCCATCTGGTTCTATTGTGTCTTTGCAGTACGAGTGAGATGATGTATGAGGTGCTTGATGAGTCTCTACGACGAGCAGAGATGAACCACAACATCACCTACGGTACCTTAAATCTATCACGCTTTCATGACTCCATTATGCATTGACTCAACTATTACTCTTACCAAATGTCATTTTCACCAGTGTCCTTGTAAAACATCTTATATTTTCCAGCAATATTGTTCGAGTGTGTAAAAACTATTTACACAATTCACCCCAAAGCTGAGCTTTTGGTAAAAGCTGCAAAGTGCATTGGCAGCTTTGTTCTGTCACCAAAAATCAACCTGAAATACTTGGGTAAGGTTTGGATTCAGCTTGATCCATTTTACTTGCTTCTTAAATATAATACGTATACGTATACAACGTATTATTTATAGTCGTACATAGAACCGCGTTAATGCTGTTAACCTGCTTTTGCTCTTGAAGGACTCAAAGCCCTCACTTATGTGGTGCAGCAGGACGCTAACTTGGCTCTGCCACACCAGATGACCATCATCGAGTGCCTGGATCACTCAGACCTCATCATTAAGCGAGAGGTGGGAGGCCAGCATGGTGTTTATAGTTGGAAGAACTAGGGTGAACAGTGTGGGACTTGTATATATATTGGACAGATAACTGACTTGTGCACTTGTGTTGGTTTTAGCTGTTATCTTGAATTTGGACAACATAAAACATTTTTTGGAGAAGTTCCAATTATGCACCCATCCTTCTGATCCAGTTTGCAGTTACTCCAATTTTTATTGTATACTTTGATTGTTCTCAGACTCACTTGTAAGTCACTTCTGAAAGGTGTCTGTTAAATGACGTAATGTAATGTAATATTGTTCTGTTTTTCTTATAGACACTGGAGCTGCTGTTTCGGATCACCAACAGCCAGAATGTGAAGGTTATTGTGGAGAAGCTGCTGGAGTTCCTCCGCCACAGTAAAGATGACTACGTCGCTATAGACCTCGGGGGGAAGGTGGCAGAGCTGGCTGAAAAATATCCTTCAAAATATGTTTTTCACTATTAGTGTTCAGCAGTGAAGCAATTTGTGGTGTGAACTCCATTGCGGAATGATTCTCTTACTTGTAACTGAGTGTTAAGCATGCAACTCTACATAACTCTACAATAGGTTCTTAATGGCAACAATGTACATTACAGCAATAAGTATCTATTGCATATGGATGATTTCTCAGGATGTCTTGCGTATATAATAACTGCTGCTTGTTGACATTGTAAAACATTCATTATTTTCAGCATATTTTTCACAAACAAACAAAGCGTACCGGTATTTTGCTTAGGAAAATGTAACTTGGTGTTAGAATGGTTATAATGGTGTTTATCTTCCTATAAACTAAACTACATATGCCCCGGACAACGCATGGTTCATTGAGACCATGAACACAGTATTTCTCCTGGTCGGAGACCAGATGCAGCCAGACATCCCAAACAGCTTCCTGAGACTACTGTCTGAGGGTATGTTCACTCTTCAAAAGAGTTTCCACACTCCTGACAATTAAAAACTTAAAACTTAAAAACCTGCTAAATTGCTTTATTTTGGCACATATATGTGTTTTACTGTCTGGCCCCAGGGTTTGACAGCGTTGAGGAGGACAGACAGCTGAGGCTGTTTGCTGTGGAGTCCTACCTGTCTCTCCTCCAGGACCGGCCAGCCAAGCTGTCTCAGCGCTTCCTCCAGGTCATCAGCTGGGTGAGCATTGCTACCGCCATTTGTAGCATGTAGTTAACACATATTAGGAATGCTTTGAAGGTAAATGGTGTGCACACCTATCAACTCGTAATTAACGATTGTTTTCATTGCCGATTAGGCAGTTGATTACTTAATAAAAGTAACAGCAAATGCCCATCACAACAGTTGCCATATAAATGCTGATGTATATTTTCTTGGTTTGTCAATGTATTCATTTATTAATGATCTGAAACATAAACAGCAATAGTTTGATAATGTACAAATAAATAAAACCATTATAATGGATACATTTTCTGTCCATCGAAGAACCATTTCCATATGTTCCAGAATACGCTGCATGTGAAAAGACCTAAGCATGATGTGTATGCCACGCCCCCCCATCCTGTGGACTAGGTACTGGGTGAATACTCTTACTTGAAGGAAGACCTCGAGCCAGCCACTGTGCTGACACTCCTGGCCCCGCTGCTGGATCTGAGACACAGCAGCACTGAAACCAAGAGCTGGGTGCTGACGGCCATGACCAAGCTGTGCGAAGGCCCCGCCTGCGTGTCCGTGGCCCAGGAGCTGGCAGACAGACACGGCGGCTCCCTGGATACCGTGGTGAGACAGAGACTCCATGAGCTGCAGCATCTGGCTGCTCACGCAGAGCTTCGGATCAGGGTGCTCCCACGCAACGTTGGCCTGGAGCCCCTGGAGGTAATGGGTCACCTTGAAGATCCACTTTAAGTTTTATAAAAAAAAATATATATATATAGAGCTGTGGATACTTGATGAAATGTCACAAATTAAGCAAATGTGCAATGTGTAAATGAATTAACTTTTACCACTAGGATCTGGCAATATGACCTGAAAATAAATATTTGTTTTATTTCTAACATGGATTTAAATAGATTTACTATTAATACCTTATTATTAGTATTTTTAACCTCATAAGACATGCAAGTACTATACATCTAAATCTTTATTCATTATTATATGTAAAATATAAATCGAATCTTGATTCCGCTTCCATTTTTTCCTATTATGCCTCCTTGAAAATGTCTTCCATGTCACTGGGCAGGTTGATTCGTCGCTGTCGTTTTTGGATGGATTTGTCTCTGAGGCGTTGGCCGCTGGAGCCGCGCCATACAAACCACCCCATCAGAGACAGGAGGAACTAGCACAGGAAAAAGGTACCGCTAGCCCTGGTGGACACTACACTCATACATGCCATTAATGAGCAGGTAGGGGGTTAGGCATCCATCTTGCTCAAGGTGGCCTACAGGTAGACTGTGGACATTGGGATTCGAAGTTCCCAGTACCTTTCGGCTGGGAGTTAAACGTCTCGAGACTTTTCTTAACTGTTCCCATTTTATTGCTTTCCGTTCCTTAGCGCTGAGCGTGGAACCTTACAGTCTGTCCCTGCCTCTCGGCATGTCCAACTGCAGTGTAGCAGAGAGACTGTCTCCCACCGTGTTGTCCATGAGCTCCGGCCTATCAGGAAACAGCACCGAGCTGTCACACAAAGGAGGGTACGGGATTTGTTTTTCAACATGCCTATGTAATGACAGTTGTCCTCCAGGGTAAACCTCAGTCCCAACTCTTTAACAACGCTATTGTTCTTAATCACCCTGTTAAACATCATGTAGTACATGTGTAGTACACATGTAGTATTCAATAATGAACTTGCATGTACTAACGTAGAGATGGACTCTCTGATGATGCTGGTCGGTGCTCTGATGTGTTGGCTTTCCCTCCATGCTGTCTCAGCTCTAGTGCTCTGAAGCTGGAGGGCGTGAGGCGGGTGTGGGGGAAGGAGGGCTATCTAACCCAGACGGAGGCAGCGGTGATGGTGGAGGAGGCGGCCCAGGTGGAGGTCCCCTGCCCCCTCGGCCTCTCGGCCCTCCAGGAAGGAGGCTCCGTGTCTCAGACTCCCATCGCCGCCGCAGCCACCCCCACCCCGGAGGCCGACCGGGAGAAGCAGCAGCTGGCCTCCTCGCTCTTCGTGGGTCTGGGATCCCAGAGCTCCACTGGACTATGTCTGGTGAGATCTTGCCCAACTCTCCTCCCACTCTGACCCACACTATAAAAAAACACACAGTGTCTAAACCTGACATCACCCCAACTAACGTGTTCACCGATCTCAACAGATGGGAAAAGCCGAGCCCCATCGCTTCAGGAGGAAAGTCAAAGGTCAAGGGTCGTCCTCGGCCGTCAGCGAGCCATCATGTGACTCCTCCTCTTCCTCCCACTCCCCCTCCCCCCTCTGCGTTCCGAGTACAGTGGATAACTTGCTGTGCCGCAGCCCGCTGGACTCCGGCGCCGCCCTGCCCCCGGCCGACTCCGCCCCCCACCTCCCTCATGACCTTCCCACCAACAACGGCCCACGTTGCGCACAAGAGGACCTCACGGAGGACACGGGCGCGAGCGCGTCTCTCATCGTGGTGAACGGCATGGCCGCGGTCAACCCTGACGCCGCCCTCCGTGACCCCGAGCACTTCCATCTGAGCTCCCATCTGCCCGGCGAGCTGTCCGAGCTGCCCCGCTCAGAGATCACCCCCCTCTGCTCCGACGGCAGTCTGGCCTTCTCCGCCTGCTGCGTCCAGACAGACCACTCCTCGCTGATCGTCGTCTTCGTCGTCAACACGTCCGACTCGGCCGCTCGACAGTTTGCACTGCAGATGACCTCCGGAGACCTTGAGGTAGTTCTTGAAAATGTTATATTGGAATCAAACCTGTATTTTCTTATGTTATGTGTACCTGCCCTGGGACTGCGGATGGAATTGAATTTGGATTTGAATTGCTTTTCAAAGTAATGGCGCATTTTTTGTTGTTATTTCTTGAGGTGTCCCGTTTGTCCACCGGCACCGCCCCAGAGGAAGAGGAGGAGGTGGAGGGCCACAGTGTAGCCGTGTACCAGTACTCACTGGTCCCCACCAGGCCCTCGGTTCACATGGGCCTGGCCGGTGTGGCTTCCTACCAGCTGCCGGACGGGGAGCCTCAGAACACACAGTTCTCCTACACACTCTCTCTCACCAACTTCATCAGGTGCTCTATTCGTGTTCCATATTCATAGCTCATTTATCGACTGACTTTTGTGGCGGGAATTTGCCTGAACTGAATTTGTGAAATGAACCTCGAAAAATGATCTCGCTTGAGAGTACAAGCAAAATTCCAATGTATTGAGCTGAAGAGAATATACTTCATGTCTGATATTCTCCCGAGCATGCTCAATAAAATAGAGAGAGTGATATTGTTCCAAAACCCATACACTAACAAATTGCCTCAACCCCCTTTGTATGATGGTCTGTACGTCACACTCTGTGCATCACACTTCATTGGACTTTTTCTTCCCTTTGCCGGAGCAGACCTTTGGCCGTGTCCACAGAGGAGTACGGGAGGCTGTGGCTGGCCTTCTCCAACGACACCAAGCAGAACCTGACGCTCCTCAGCGAGAGCCCGGAGCCCCTCCGAGCCACGCTGGACCTCCTGAGGGACAAACTGCAGCTCCACATCGTGGACATCATAGGTGGGAGATAGACCAGAGAAATACGTTTTTATCACCGTAATGTCATGACTCGTGGCCTGTATTCAAATTTTTAATATAATTGTATAATATTTATTATATCCTGAGACAATAACTGGTCGTAGACGATCTTATCTATATATATATATATATATATATATATCGCCCCTCAGTAAGAGCTGACGTGTCTCAAGTTAATATATCTGCTAGAACTGCAAAATATATCCATATATCAATATATATACATCCATACAATATGCTTATTTTATTTGTATTATTTCCTTATTATTTCCAGCTTCGGAGGGCATCGTGGCCTGCCAGCTGCTGCAGGGGCAGCCGTGCCTGATGCACTGCCGCATCAACGCAGGCAGCCTGGCCGTGTGGCTGCGCTCCACTCTCCCGGAGCTCCCAGACTGCCTGCTCTACCTCTGTCAGAGGGCCCTGGCTGAGCACTGACACCGCCACCACAGTCAGTAGAGTTACCTAATGACTACGTATAACTTGTCTGAAAAAACAAGCGAAGAACAAGCGATGGTTTACGTCATTCAGTTAGCCTCTTCCTCAAAGAGAAGCTATGGGGTGGAGTTAAATGTGTGTGCGATATGAGCCCTGTGGCGGTGGTGGTGGTGGTGGTAATTTACTGAACAAACACAGACATGTCTTACATAAATATGGAGTGCGCCCATCAGGACTTGGAAGGAACTGGTGGATTAAATAGTACGGTTTGTGTGCCGTTGTGTTTTTGCTTTTGTTTCATTGAGGAACACAGAGAACTCTTGACGGATAACACTTAAGTCTGATTGGCACTTTTAGTAAGAGACGGGGGAGGAGATCATTCTGAGAGGTCCTTTGAGAATTCATTTAATTGCTTGAAGACATGCAGCAGTGATTACATTATGTATGAATCTGAAAGCAGCCGGTGTCATTTTCTTCATGTGACTTCACATCTTGCAAACCCTTTTGGTTCATCAATATTTTCAGCAATACTGTTTGGAGTTGTATTACTGCATTGGGAAGTAGTTTGATATGAGTTCAATAGATCTTAAATGCGTTTGATGGCAATTTCTCAAAGAAGATTCATCACAGCGATACCAAAGTTTAAGTCCTATCCAAATTAGTCCACCGGTATTCGGGAGAAACAGGAACATGAAATACACAGTAGACTCGAGTAAGCTGCCTTTTAATTCTAGTTTGCCTTTATAGTAATAAGTATCCGAACCCTACAAGGCATCATTATGTTCTGTCCATACAGAAGATAATGAGTACATGCACCTACTCACTGCTCTCCTTTAATTTCAACAGATTGACTGACAAAATGTCATTTAAAAGAAATAGTCTGAAGCATACTGAAGGGCAATGGATGTAACGATTGTTGACTTTCCCGCTCTTTTGATGCCACTTAATTCTTTGTACCCACTTTATCTATGCACTAACACATTTCATTCATACTACAGAAGTGCTGAATCCTAGTGGTCTTTGATTATTATATTTTTCTATTAATGCTCACCCTCCAACATATTTATGGACTATATATTCTTAAAAAAAAGAATAGTTTTTATATTGATTTAAAAAAAAGTATTCTCTAGGCTTTATCATTCTGCGTAGATTCCATGTGCTGGATGTTGTCTGCAGTGTGGAGAGATTTATTTTGGCATGAACTATTTCGTTTGACAAGGGAAGTTATGTGTGTTTTTGTTTGATTTGTCTGGGTCTGAAGCACATTATGAAACAATCTGAAGTCTGAAACATGATGTTAGGGTGGCGTATTTCATTTGTGCCTGTGGTACAGAAAAGATCAGTGTTCTTTTAGTGCCTGACAGCTATTATAACTTATGAATAAATTGAACTTTTTAAACTGACATGAGTTTTAAATTTTTGTTTGTTCATGCCCTGTCAATCATTCAATGTAGGTTTCTGTGTTGGCTATGAAACAAAAAAAGTTTAGTTATGTGTTCAGTATAAGATGTTTTGTAGCCGATTAGACCAATACTATGTACATATTTGTATATAGAAAAGAAATACAATGTAAATATGACTTCTATCCATTCATTTATTTTATTGCAATTCTATTCACATAAAAAACTATGTCAAAAGAGGATATGTTTTAGATGTTACAGTTTTGTACAATATGACACTTGTAGATTAACAGAAGATAAAAATTATTATAAACCGGAACTGTTCTACTTCAAAATGGTAGATAGAACTAAGTTAAAAAACAAAATCTCCTAATTCGAACTCAAGTTCAATTGACCAATAGCAGTCTCCTCTTCTTCCCAGGGGGAAACTATACAATACCTACAAAATGTTGCTATGGTAAAATGTACTGTTGGGCGGAATTCCGATTTCAGTTTAGAACCAAGATGGCCGCTCGGTGAATAAGGCCCATTCTGTCTTAACAGCGGTTGTGGTGGTGGTGGGTGTAGCCAACTGGCTGGGTCCTAGGAATGAAGCGCATGGCTAAGCCTCGCTCATCCTCCACGGGCTGCTGGGACAGGTTGTTGGTCTGCCGGATGTTGCTGAGGTTGTAGCCACGCCGCGGGCACACCGTGAAGCGAGTCAAGAGCGTCACCAAGACGGCCTTCATCATCACCATGGCGATGTGCTTGCCCACACAGGAGCGTGGACCGCTACCGAAAGGCTGGAAGAAACGACTGGGCACCTACAGAGAGAGAGAGACAGTCAGAATCATGTTTTCACACATGGAATGAATTTGACTCTGATCTTCCTGTGTATTTCATTCATAACTCAATCCCTACTTACTAATTTGTCAAAGTTCTCCAGGCTGAATTCGTTTGGTTTTGGGAAGAACTCGGTGCGGTGCATGAGGCCCATGTTGAGAATAACGTTGGTTCCCTTGGCGACCTCAGTGCCGTCGATGACGTCATCCTCCAGGGCCTTGCGCATGGTGAAGTCCACCACGGGATGGAACCTCAGACACTCGTTAATGAAGCTCCCGAGCACCTTCAGATTCTGGAAGTCAATGTGTTCGGCCTCCTTGCTGCCTGGTAATTACAGTGCAACCATGGAATCATTAGATTAGTTTAGATTTGCCTCGCCGTGATAGGTTGACCTCTAGACTGTTGATGTTGGTGATGGTTAGCCTAGAAGAAGAGGGCTTCACCTAACTCCACGAGCATCTCCTCCACGATCCTCAGCTCCACCTCCGGGTTCTGCTTGAGCAGCACGAGCATGAAGAACAGGCTAACGGACAGCGTGTCCGGGGCCGCTATCACCATCTCCAGCACACACTGTCTGACGTTGTCTCCCGATAGCTCGCCATGGTTCTGGCAAAACAGGGAGAGCAAGAACACAACGCATCTGGATGGAAACCAAACCCAGGACATGTGGCTGAGGCCATCTCAACCTTGAGATGCCTGATAGGGTTGAGGGAGATCTCTGACCTATGGGCTATGATGGTGAATTGTTTTATTAACATTTGTATTACAAATTTCCAAAATTCGGCCCAAAAAGTTTGTGGACAAATGGTTTTTCAGACCTGGGCAAAGATGAGTTCTGACGCGAAGTCACGATCATCATTGAGCGTTTCAGATTCAGCGAGCGTCTTTCTTTTAATCTCAATCAGACTCTCTATTGCATCCTGGAGTTCTTTCCTGTGGACATACAAACATATAAAAAGCATTAGGCAGCATCAAAATTTCAGGTCATTCTGTGTAGTGTGCAAAGGCCTTACGCTGCTTTCTCATGCTTATTGCAAAGCCATCCAATTTTGAAGAATAGGTCCGGCTTGATCAGAACTGATTGCCAGGTCTCAAAGTAATTGTGAATCTTCAAGAGAAGCTCCTTCTCTGAATTGAGAAAGATAAGATAAAATAAACTTTATTAATCCCAATAAATGTGGGTATTAATAAATATACACTACAACAATATACAAAAAATCATCTATATAATATGAGCAGTACAAATTGAATGTTAATGTAGGCCTATTATAGTAGCGCTAAACATTATTATACGTTTTTAAAAGCTATGCAGTCAGAGCTGCTGTCTGTCAGCTCACCGGAGGCCAAAATATACTACAAAATAACAGAGTGATCAGCTTCATCCTTTATGAGACCATTTTAAACAGCGACTATATAACGTCTTGCTGGCGCTGAGGGTGAACTCTGTTACTGACCATCGAGGGGCACCCCGAGGAACAGCCGGTTGGAGATGTCCACCACGATGCACCTCAGCAGGTTGAGGACGTCCACGTGGCCAGAGGCGTCCGTCATCTCCTGCACGCTGTCCAGGTGCTTGGCTGTGGAGCGAACACAGATCCCCACGGTTCTCTGGAGCCCCGGGCCCGTCAGAGCTGTCGAAGCAAGCCAACCAGAACAACAACAACACCACGCAGTCTGTTGTTGTTCTTATGAAGCTAAGGGCGTTTGTTTGACTTGACAGTTGCAGGTGAATATAAATGGTATTGGTGTGTGTGTGTGTGTGTGTGTGTGTGTGCATGTCTTGTGCTAAGAGAGAAAAAGAGAACAGAATTGTAGGTAACTATGTGTCTTGAATCCACAATACCGTGGACACTAGGTGTACATGTCTGCTCACCTTTAGCAAAATATGCCCTCACTTTTTTCCAGAGTGGAACATCACTGTTGAAAATTATTCCTCTGCTTTCCATGCCGATGCATTCTAGTCCCCTTTTGCTACCAAACCTGGCCGTGTAGTGTGCACTCTTCAGGACATGGTACACTGCAGTGGACCTACGGAAGACAACAGCCTATGACGACCTGATGCTACAAATCTCAGTGCCGTTCAGGATCTATACATATACATACATACATGTATATACACAGTATTGAACAGTATTTCCATGCAACTTGCTTGCTGAGGATGAGCGTCTCCTCTCCGTTAATCCAGACGCGCACTATGCTGCCGTATTTCCCGTTGTAGTAGTTGCATGCTGTTCCTATACCGGTGCACATGAACCTGCCATAGGAGAGAAGCGGACCGAGGCCGCCACAGAACGAAGGCCCTGACAATGGAAAAGAGACGGGGGGGTTTTATATGTAGAGCGACACGGTGCTTCAGAGAGGACTCAGGAGGCTTCCTGCCTTGTAACCCCCAGACCAGCTGGCCCGCCTCCCCACAAAGTCTTTGAACCAAAGCCTTTGCGCTTTTTCTAGCTGGTTCTCTGTCACTCTGCCTGTGGTCAGATCTCAACTATGGAGGACAACATGCCTACAGGGAAAGTATAACATAACAACTTAACAAGTATACAGTATATCCCAGTGCATTCATAATACATTTGACTCTGAATATATGTCAAGTACAAAGCGGAGAGTGCATTTCTTACAAATAAATACATTTGTGAACCTTATTTTTGTATATGTGGATTATCTTTACATGTATATAGGCCTACAACGCTAAATATTTTTCTGTGCATTGAAAAATATTTTTGTGGAGAGAGTCATTTATATATAAATCCCGAAATACATTTGTGAATCCATCTGGTGCGTTCATTAACATTGAGACTGATCTGACTCCATAGGTGGGGTTCAAAGGCCCCCTCAGGTAGAGAATGAAGGTTTTCCTATTGATTTTCTGATACAGACATTATGACATACGTATGTTATTAGTCATGCAGAGGAACAGAACCCCTGAGGAAGTCTCTCACCTGGCAGCGATGGAGGGCTTCTCCTTCTTATCCTCCTGCTCCACACAGCGCATAGCAGGAGGCAGAGCAGCACCAGCATCCCCCCGGTGGCCCCGGACACGGAGCCCACCGCGGCGGGGTGCGTTACCAGGGACCCCAGAGACATAGTCCCCATCATAACTCCCCAGCCTGGAACAGACCAGGGAAGCAGCAGCACCTCTCCTTTAGTCCTCTAGGTTTAGCCGGAGATAAGCTTCAACAAAAACAACAGCAAAACAAGGGTTCACTTTTAGCTCCGGGAGGTATCAGGGCTTATCTGTTAGTCAAAACAAAAACTAAATCTGATGATAGCCTTCTCCTCTGGAGAACCTTGCCTTTTGATCTCCCCTTGTCCTATAGTAACAGGGTGCTGCGAGCACCCTGCAGTGGAACCATAACACGCCCACAGAAAGCTGGTTTTCCAAATCACCACGCTGTTCATCTCAGGTGTAGCAAAGCCATAGTAATTAGTTTTTTGAATTGCAGTCGCCTTTGCAACCTTGAGTGTGGAATAATTTGTCCCAGAATGATATGATGACTCCCAAAAAAGCCCCAAAGCCCCTTCCTTACTAATTACAATTTAGATTGTTTGTTTGTTTTGGATGAGGATGATGATGAAATGGGTATACTTACTTTTCATTTCCTAGACTCTTTCCTACCAGCTAGAAGCAGCTATTTCTGGGCCACCTGCGAGAGAAACCTCCTACACCACTAAATAAATCACAGTGGGACTGGGAGTGCTTATAAATCCCCTGGTTAAGCATTCACTTCACCGGTTGCTAGGGAACAACATTACTAATTTGGGGTCAGGGGCCACTGTGAAACAGACGAACATAATACAGAACACACAAAAGCAGGGTGAAATAAGACATGTTCCGGGCCAGGAGAAAAGCTTCAGAATGAACAAAGGTTCTTTTTCATTACTTGTAGGAATTCTAGATCTCAGCCTTTCTTCCCTAATCATCGTGATTCACATTTTGCTCACATCTTTTGATGCTGTTCATAGAAGAGAGAACACCCCCCCCCCCCCCCCCCCCCCCCCCCCTCCATCCCAATGTCCAATTCATCAAGTGGAGACGCTTTTCAAGGGAAAATAATTAGCTGGGTCAGGCTGACCCGTGCTAAATAGACGCTTGGTTTCTGCCCAGCCATTCATGACAGGGCAAAGAATAAAAACAAAGGTGTGATATCACTTTTTTTGTGTAATAGTTGAATGAGCCTTTTCCCATTCATAAAATTGTATCAATCAATCTATGGTTATACATACGTGAATTATCTGATCATCAATAAGTTATAAAGTGCTTTAAGGTGCACCGGGCGTGTTAGTAGTGAACAAAGAAGTAGTGCAGGACTGTTCACTGGTGAGTAGGGGGGTGTCTTTTATACCAAGGCTCAGCACTTTCTCTCCTAGTTGTCATAGAAACTAAATCCAAAAGATTTTGAAGTTTTGTCTAAAAGTCAATCGACGGGAGATGATCAATTCATTGATAGCTGTCGATGTCAATCTGTCTCGCATATTTAAATATATGTGTAAGTGTAGTTGTTGTTTTGAGACAGAAAGCGTTTTAAATCGATAAAGCCAATAAAAAAGACAATTATGTAGCCATTTTCTTTACTTTGTCTTTACAACTGAACGATTTATGCTGAGAGGTCCTGGTAACTCTCTGGGGTACTGTGAACTTGCACAAAGTGTGTCATTGTTTAAATGTTGCTGTTGTTTTTCTGATGAATATTGGCTGTTAAAGAACATCCGAGTGAACAGAAGGAAATCATACTGTCTCCATAAAATGCCACAGTGGAAAATATGTAAATATGTTGAACATTGAGGGCTTATTAATCCTCATAGTTTTCCAGATGCAGGAAAGTTGCGCAACACATTATGTCTCTATAGAGTCATTCTGCCTTTTTTTTCTTATTCCTTCGACAGCCGCCGCATAGCTCTTGGCTGACATCTTTCTAGTGTGTTGGCGTGTCTTTCAGATATGGAGCTGTTTGTGCACTGTTGTGGTGCACGCCCGCCTCTCTCGGCCACGCCTCAGAGAACTCGGCACCCACCCAGCCAGCAAGGGAGGGAAAATAAAAAAAACAACCATGAAAGACAGGGAAAATGTCGTGCTTCCGTGGGCTCTGCGGCTGCTGCTGCTGGGCATGGTGGTGCTGCTCCTCCTGGGCTCCGCGGGGTTGGTGTGCCTGCTGCTGAGGCACAGGGACCTGACGCAGCACGTCTCCAGGCTGGAGGCCCAGCTGCATGTGGTCTCACAGAGCTGCGGAGGCCTCCGAACGGCGGCGGGGGAGGCTGTGGAGGGCCGACCGGCCCTAGACCCGGAGCTCCTCCGTCGTAGCAGAAAGCGCCGCGGGGCAGAGGCCCCTAAAGGAGAGGCCCAGGATGTGATGATGATGATGACGTACTCCAGGGTGCCGGTAAGGGTGCCCACTTTCATCCACTGAAGGAGGAGGCTGCTTTATTAATGCTCAGGGTGAGGGGATGTCGTCTCACGGAGATAAAGGCCTGCGTAAAGATAATCTTGACTTGACGTGAAGTTCTTGATGTATATGAAAGCCTCTGTCTTGTTTCTCACAGTTAGCTATTGTGGTCATTGTGGTACCATATATGTATATACCGTGCATTATTGTGTAAAAAACTGTAAAAACGGTTCCTGTCATCAGATATGTCAACAGAAAGAGCTGGCTGTGAAGTATATCTCTTAATGTATTTCCTTCCATCTGTTAAGGAAATGTCAGCTGGATGCAACAGAGTGTATAGCCTACTCCACAGTCCAGTTATCTGCTCAAATGATTAGGAATAGCAATAAGAGATATTCCTGATGGAAGCTACTAGGAATTACATCTATTCCGCACTACTTGAAATGACACTAAATGAGACAGAAAAACTGAAAATATGTATTATTCTGTGATTTGATTCATTTCAGCTCAAACTCTTTGTGGATCTTTGTAACAGCTCCGGAGGGATTTGTTTGACAGGTACAAAAACAAATGTTCTATAAAACAGTTTGTGTGTGTGTGTGTGTGTGTGTACTGGAGAGTTAAATGCCATTATTCATTACCATTGTCTTTCTTTTCAATCACAGGCCCTCCTGGACCACCAGGTAGGCTAATATGAATGAGGCTTTATTCAATAATATATTTAATATATTAATAATATATTTAATTACTATTAGAATTAATGACTCAATACGGTGTAACTACATTCAGGTTTGCCTGGAAAAGACGGTTTAAAAGGACCGCAGGGCATGCCTGGATTGGACGGCAAACGGGGAAGAAGAGGTTAGACCTGCTTTTATTTTGAAGGGGTGTTATGTAAGATTTAGGTTAGGTCGTTCTGCTAAAGACAAATGACCAGATGGGCGGTTGAGGTTCCTGGAGGATTTATTTGCTTCCGTATCCTCACCCCCCCCGGTAATACGTATTACGTAATACGTAATCTGCAATACGCCCAGGCCTAGTTTTATGTCTGCTAAATCCAAGTGGTAATTGTAGCTACCAATCTGCAATTATGTTGATTTGCTTATTCCGATAAGAAAGGTACATTGAGAAGTGTATTGCACACTGCTCGCATGAGACTAAATTACCTAAGCCAAAGGAAATGGTCCAACCTCAAACATCGAGAACTTTCCATTTTAACTCAGTTAAAAATGTAAACTGTTTGACTGTTGGTGGAGAACCAAACATAAACAAAGTAATCAAGGCTGGTGAGGAAATCAAGGAGAGACTCATGAGGCCAGTGGCTCCTCGCATTGAAAAGTCTATTCTGTCAGGTTATCCCCTTGACCTGTAGTTAGCATTGACAAACAACGGGTTCATCACACTTTAATGAATACAATTGCAGTATATGTATCCATACCTGAAACGTAATGATACCTGAGTTTACCTGATGAATGAGTAAGTTACAGAAATACACAGTCAAATCCCATCCATCTTAAGAAATGAGTAGAACAATTCTGCTTGCCAAACTTGCTGGGAGAAAAAGTGTAAACACACAA
>OOFB01001501.1:134818-149284 GCA_900323305.1 Trachyrincus murrayi
GAAGGTGTTTGATCATAATAATTCAGGAAAAATCTGTAAAATAACAGTGTTTTGCTGTAGAACTTTTAGTACTATCACTTTATTAAAGGTGTTTGATCGTAATAATTCAGGAAAAATCTGTAAAATAACAGAGTTTCTCTGCAAAACCTTTAATGAAAAATTCTATAAATTTATTGGTTTTGCACTTTATTTGAATTAGGATATTTTACTTTAATTTTACGGTTTTTGTTTGGCAGCCGCTGCTGCCAGTAATTTACCGTTTTTTTAAGTTTTTTTTTTTTACAGTGTACTGTATTTTGTGTTGAAGAAATATATGAAAGAAAAATATGAAATTACTATAAAAAATATCTAAAAAGACCAAAATCTGATCGTCATAAATAATAATAATGCTATACAATTATACAATTGATAATTCAGTTGCGTTCAATGTTGCTTTCACAGTGTCATCTACTACAGCCACAGTTCAACACAGCATGTTGAATAGTGCTGAGGAGGAAAAACACAAAATCACAGCCATGGAACATGGTAGGACATCTCAATATGTTTACATTGACTCTGTATTTCTGTATTTATTTAAGCATTTATCAAGGCATGCATGTTAATACCAAATGTAATGGTGTGCACTACAGTGAGGCTGAGGAACAAAAGCATAACCGGTTTGTGGAGTGTGTGTTGTTGGTGGCTGGTTTAAGCAGCCTCACCTGGCTCGAGTCAGACTGATAAGACTCTGGGGCTGGGTGAGGCTGCACACCTGTGGGACATTGGCCAATCAAGACCCACAGGTTAAACCAGCCACCAGCACACACACTCAGGAGGAGCGCTAACATGTCAGTACATACCACCTGCTCTGCCTGTTCAAACTCTCACAAACTCTACAATAAACCGGTTTAACTATCATCTGCCTGTGTCCTGCCATTGGACAAGTCCTGAAAAGCCGATGGCATGTGGAAACTGCCACACGGTTCTATTTATTTTCTACCATTTCTTGAATCTTCTAGATCGAAGCAATGACACCATTATCAAAACTGACACAGATTCACAGGCTATCAACACAACAGGTGTGTGTGTGTGTGTTAAAGTAATTACATACTTAAAAATGCAAGTAAATATGAAATCTCAAAATCTGAAACCCCACCTCTTTCGAGTTAAGATTTTTTTCCTGCATTTTTGGCAGCCTTACCTTCTGTAGATCCTGTGCCAAGCAATGACAACTTGACTGGAGCTGAGAAAGAAAACACATATAAAACATATGGTAGGAAACCATTTCGATTTATTTGTTTATCATAGCTGATACATCATAGCTGATACAGGGTTCAATATGTTGGGTTTTAAAAAGCTCATGTGAAAACTGAGTACAGAGTATTGAGTACATTTACGTACGTTTTATGAAAGCATGGCTATGAGAGGAGGCAAAGCCGTATGGATAACCCAGCATCTTGTGAGAGCAAGGCTAAACCATGAGCATGTTTAGTACAAAGACAGAAAACACCAACAATGAGAGAAGGAGTAAAAACCATGCAGGGGGTATGGGGGAGGTTGTTTAAAGGTTTAAAGGTGTGACCATCGTGAACCTTCGTCTGCCTCATAATATTATGTCCTTTACAGTGACATTCAGCAAGGGATGTCCTCAGGTTGTGGTCCTTTACAACAGGCAATGCATCTGAATCTATACAAAGAACAAACAGTGAAATTGAAGGATGTACCCATACAACTATCTAATACATCACTAACCCATTCAAATTATTGTCTGGCCTTTAATTTGATTCTTTGCCCTAATTTTTCCTACTACTAAATATGAATTATAAGATTATAATATTAGATATTATTGTATTATATTGTTGTATATTATTCATGTTATTTTTCGTTTTATGTTACAGCTTCATCCTTAGCTCGTTTGCTCCAGAACAGTGACATGTCACACGAGGCGAGCAAAGACACCTTTGAAAGAACTGGTAGAATATTTGAATATTATTATTGTTATTGTATTTGCCAATACTTCTATTAATCATAATAATAAGAATAACGACCAAGATATCCATCAAATAATTGACTCACAGAGTCTTTTGTGTTTGTGTTCACATAGAGAGCATTGTCAAAACGATAACGTGTTTTGAGAATGTCACCCAAATGCAAAGCACATTCGCAGCCTGGATGACAGATGCTGCACATCTGGATGAAGATCGCTACTGGCTACTGGAGCACTTTTCAGGTGACCTGCGGTTCGGCGTCAACCAGTTATTCCTGGTAATCGCTTTGTGGCATTTGTGGATTTAACACCCCTTTTTTGGTGTTCTTAGGTCGAGTTATAGTGGAATATCCGAACATTTCTTCGTTCCAGAACAACAGTGGGAAGACCACAGACCTGAAGAAATTTTACCAGGGTTGTGGGCACGTCATTTACAATGGGTCGCTATACTTCCACAATGCAGGCACAAACAAACTGCTGAAGTAAGTAAATGATAAAGTATAGTAAATAAAGTAATATTTTGAGATAGAGTATGGACTTTAAACGCTGCTTATGTTTTATTTTCACAGATTTAACTTGGAGACCAAGAGAATAAGCGTTCTGATTATTGAAAACACAAGATTCCGCTACCGCTCATACCTTTTCCTAAATTCAAAGACATATTTCAAGTTTGCGGTGGATGAAAATGGACTGTGGGTTATTGCTGCATCTGGCACTGATGACACTTTAGTTGTTGCCAAGCTAAACCATGAGACATTTTCTGTGACATCCATCATTGACACTGGGTACCCTAAAACGAAAGCGGGGAATGGATTCATTGCATATGGGATACTTTATATCACAGATTCGAAAGACAAAAAAATCACACATGCCTTTGATTTGGAAAAAGGCATATCTTTGGTCGTGAGTTGTGCTTTAAGGTCAGCAAATGGCATCCTGGCTATGCTGTCCTACTACCCACAAAAACAGGTGTTGTACATGTGGGACAACAGTAGTGTGAAAATGTGCAAAGTTAACTTTACATTTCTGAAGAAAGAATGGCCATTCTTGTAGTCCAGTACCAAAACAATGCCATTTGTGTTGCAGGAGAAATATAGGTCAGACTCAACAGGTTTTACTGCCTGTTGTTTTTTTGTTGCCATAGCTACTATTGTCGCACTTCTAAATGCAAAATCCATGCAAAAACACTGATTAAAGTAGGTATAGTTAAATTCACACATAATCTTATATATTCAGGTTTGTTTGTTTTCTTTTTTACTGTATCCAATTTTGTGGGAAATATAAGCACAATTCAGTCGGATGTGGTCATGACCGCTATTATATACTGCCATAACAAATACAAACTAACTCATAACAAATCACTACAATGTTGTTGAAAGCAAAGAACATATGAATTTAATATTTATTTTGTAAGCAATAGAATAAGCAATGTTATATTTCCTGTACCGCGGGTCCAACATATTGTGTGTACACACACACACACACACACACACACACACACACACACACACACACACACATTCTGAGAACTACATATTTAAAACGCAAGAAAGAACCTTTGAAATGATGTGGTTTATTGAAAGATGAGCTGATTTTGTATAGTAAGTATACCACTAGGCCCTACCTAATAGAACGGTTATGAGCCATAAGCATCAGGTTATGATCGTAGAGAGGATCAATAAAATTTACCTTTTTATGTAATTAGTGGGATATATTTCATGTTTATATGGCCATCTTATTTTAAATATGTTATGACAAAGTAGGCTACTGTGTCAACTTGGATGTATATTCCATATTTTCAATAAAATAATTAATCTACACATGCCTCTGATACATTGGGCAGGGGGGGGCGATAGAAGTTATAGCATTCGAAAATTTGGCATCATTTATAAATATACAAATCCCATAAGGATTCGGTTGGGTCAGAGCCATAGAAAGACAGAGTTGTATCAACGGAGGGTCAAAAAGCTCGACGGTCACGTGGTTCATGTAGCTTCAGATAGTTCCAAGCGGTTTGAATCCAAGTCATTTGAATGAGTGGAAATTGCGCATCACTTTGCTGATTTACCACGAAATAGCGACATTTGGTAACTACTAAACATAATACAAACTGATTCGGAGTATTGCAAACTGACCTGCTTGTCAGTATTTAATATTTATATAATTATGGTATAATTATATAACTAGCTCAAATTAGAAGATTAGAGTGACGGGTTGAATGGCTAGCCACATTGTGCTGCTTCAGCTTCTAGTAGTCACAATGTCGCATCGATTTTTTTTTTACTTGAAGTGTTTACTAAGTGGCTTTCACCCACCACCTAGGTGATTTTTCTGGGCTCCTCCAACACCAGGACACAGGTAGATGTTCTGTAGAAACCGGTTTATTGCAGGGTTGAGAATGTATTTGCAGGCAGAGCAGGTGGTAAAAGCTTAACATGGTGGTGGTGGCCTTGATTATCCTGATGCACCACAAGTGTGCAGCCTCACCCAGCCCCAGAGTATAATCAGCCTGACTCGGGCCAGCTGAGGCTGCTTAAACCAGCCACCAACCACACACACTGCACACTAAAAATGCCTTATTTCACCTTTTATTATAGTAACAGACCGTTTCATAACACATAGAAGCAGCGTCACTTGAATCCTCTCATTTATTTGGCAAACAAAAGTGACTGATTGGTCCCCCCTATTAATATACAATGAACATAACAAAGACAATGGTACCCTTATAGATCGACATATACTGGCCTAACCATAACTACAATCAGAAATCAAGCATTATAAACTATCATGTATGCTATGATCGCTCTGATTTGTATAGGGGTTCTGCACACTCATATGAAAGTAAATCCAGACTTATGCAATGAAAACCTATTCTATCCCATTCTATTCTAATACAACATTGCTCCAAAATTGGTGGAAAAATAGTGAAATTCATAGTGATTTTTTGAATCTGATTGCAATGCACACCATAGGACATGACATGACCCCTTAGGCATGAACATTCAGTAACTCTTATTCTTAATCTGTAAGCAAATAATAATACCAGCTTTAATCATTGCTCTGTCTTGTCCTTGGACCAAGCCCCCATCAAGCCTTGAATTATATCATGGTTGTCTGTCCTTGATGGGGATGCACCAACCGCTCAGAGAATGGAGTCACAATGTATTGCTTCCCTGCTGAAAAAGAAGGTAAAAATAGTTGATGCAAGTTAGCAGGAGCAATCTGACATCACAAGACTGTAATAACAAACTATGTGAGGATTTTCAATGGAGACCTTGTGTTAATTTGGTCAGGGTGCTGGGTAGGCACAGCACTCCATCTCCATGTCAGCCAACATGCAGTCATTTCTAGAACATCTCCAGTACAGTAATAGGAGGTATATTTCTACATCTTCAAACTCTCCCATCCATATAAAAATCCATGCATCACACAATCATATTCTTCCATTAAAGATACGTCGATGTGATCGACCCTGATCAGTATCGAAATCATCACATCTTGCTATCCTCATTTAACCACAAACCGACTACAAAATAGCAATCTCCGATGTCGTAAGTAACAAATAGGCAACCCTCTCCCACTCAAAACACACGGCTCTCTCTCTCTCTCTATGGCTCTGGGTTGAAGGAGGTGGGAGGGCACGCCCACCACTACGTCACGACGTAGCGTACGGCCCAGCAGCTAACCTAGCTAGCGACAGCTACTACGTCACGACGTAGCGTACGGCCCCAGCAGCTAACCTAGCGATAGCTAGGTTTCACCAGGACTTCACTACGTAACGTACGGCCCAGCGGCTAAAGCTAGCGCTAGCTAGTTTGTGTAGCTGACCTACTTCATAACAGCAAACGTTATATCACGTAGGGTCGCCTTTCACCTCTGTAATAGCGTCTGAAGTGGGGCAACGTTTGCCAATCAATGCGATAGGATCAAACTATCCATATTTGTGTGATATGTCGACGTGTTAATGTTTGGCAAAAGTGAATAAGGGATATTGTGACTTTGCTAATTCGCTGTTTGGTGGAAGCTGTCAAGGTGTGCGGTTTCGTCATCCCCGTAAGTAAGGCTGCCTTGTTGTTGTTGTTGTTGTTGTTGTTGTTTAAGTTGCGTATTTATCTGGTTAACTCTGTTTTCATATCCCATTTAACAGCAACTAAACATTACGTCCTCTACTTTCCAATGACAGCTAACGCATGTCTTGTCGGGGCTGTTGTCCTAAACCCCGCACTGGGTCTGGCCTCGGCCTAGCGCCGCACACACGCGTCCTGTTGACTGAACACGAAACAGAAACCTCAAGTTACACACGTTTTACTTTAACTCGAAACTGCTGCTACTTTCAGTTTATTAAAAAACCACACACGATCAAATGGCATGTCGCATTTAAAGTTCACATGGACCGGTTCGCAAGATCGGTAGCCCTTAGCTAGCCCACTGCCGTTATAGAGATCGTCACCAAGATTTTAAGACAATCATCTTGAAGCTGTTTGTGTTTTGTTTTTGTTTTTAAGGTACGAAGTCTAAAGTAGCGTTATGTCCTGCCCGTGCACGTCGGCGGCGAGGTTGTTCTTAAATTCTGCGCATAGAGGTAAGAAAGTAAATGTGTTTACACTGCACTTTCCTGTGTAGTCAGCATGACATTGTGTCTGATCCCTGTGCATTGGCTGGTCCTACACTAATAACTAGTGTTTAGCATATGACTAATAACTAGTGTTTAGCATATGGGGAAAGGATAACCCACACCGATTTTACACAAGTTGAATGTTTTTCTGACAAAACCACTTTCTGCAGCTTGTTTTTGACATTCGTTATACTAAGCGAGCGTTGTTGTAGTATTGCATTGTCAAGAGGATATTTTCCATTCATATTATCCATAACATGTTATTGATCTCAACATATCACCTGAGATGCCCAGTCCAGTTTATAAGTGTCAGAGTCATGGAGATTAATTTGTAGTGATCTTCATGTAAACTATCTTTCAAATGAACAATGACAAATGCCCATCACGCATCACGTTAGGTAAAACTAGCCATTACCTGTTAATCAGTCGTCACATTAATAATTGTGTCCCTTTCCCCCTCCCAGTACAATTAATGTAGTGACATATATTAAACATTTCTTCTGTTTATCTGTCATTGGAATAACTGGCTCAAGCCAAAAAGGTAAATAAAACAACTTCTCTTTCAGGTTTGTCATGTTCCCGGATTCAATTGTTTTCTCTAAGTAAACACAGCCCCCGTGAGACTCACCTGCCTCTTAGAGTCAGGGTGAGGTCCTTCTCAGAGACCACAGTCTGCTATGCTGCTAAGGACGGCACCACGAAGGATGGAGCCAACGACAGTGGGAAGGTACTGTACTGCCAGAACCATACCTCTTACCTGTTAACTCTCTTTGGATCAAAGTGTCTGCTAAATGCTTTTGTACACCATTAAGGTGTTCTATACAGGTTAACTTAAACATGCATTTTGGATTGTGTTTGTTAAAACAGAAAAGTGTGAGTGAGGGGAAGAGGCTGTCCGGGTCTGGAGGCTCAGGTAAAGGAGGGAGCCAGCTGCGATGCCCTAAGTGTGGAGATCCCTGCACACACGTAGAGACCTTTGTATGTAAGTGTCGGCGGACAGTGTATACTAATGTCTAGGTGTGTGTGGGTGAGATATCCTGCACACACGTAGAGACCTTTGTATCGGCGGACAGTGTATACTAATGTCTAGGTGTGTGTGGGTGAGATATCCTGCACACACGTAGAGACCTTTTTGTGTGTGTGTGTGTGTGTGTGTGTGTGTGTGTGTGTGTGTGTGTGTGTGTGTGTGTGTGTGTGTGTGTGTGTGTGTGTGTGTGTGTGAAGAATAACAAAAGTATGTTTTGGCCATATTGCCCAGCGTTAGTGAATGGTATTAAATCGTTATTTAGTTTTGTTCACGATTTATTAGGTGCAAAATAGTTGGCGAGTAGTTGCTGAAAAATAAACTACAAAATAGCATTGATACAGACAGACATTGTTGAAAATACAGTGTCTAATGTATGTGTTGCCCACTATAACACCTCAAGCCAATGAAACCAGTATCATTATCGATTCATATTAATGACAGGCTGATGCAATTGGTGGAAACATTTCCATGTCTAGACTGGGGAATTATTATATCAAGTAATTTGATTTACATTATGTGGTTTTTCCTTGTTTTTGTAGCGTCAACACGGTTTGTCAAGTGTGAGAAATGCCACCACTTCTTTGTGGTCCTTTCTGAAACGGACTCCAAGAAGGGGCTGAACAAAGAGCCTGAATCTGCTGCTGATGCGGTGAAGCTGGCTTTTGCACAGAAACCACCCCCTCCCCCCAAGAAGGTATAGGATGATCAACCTTATAGTAGTATTATACTATAATACTACTATATATATAATGCTATACTGCAAAAACACATTCAACACATCAAATTATTCAACATGAGAAAAAGTATGTTTTGGTTTATTATAGTATCTGTTTTTTCTTCAGATTTATGCTTACCTTGACAAATTTGTCGTGGGCCAGTCCTACGCAAAGAAGGTGTTGGCAGTCGCGGTGTACAACCACTACAAGCGCATCTACAACAACATCCCTGCTGGCAGCCGACAGCAGGTGGAGGTGGAGAAACAGGCCTCTCTGACACCCAGGGGTCAGTACCACTGTGTCGATATTAGGGCTGCCACTAACGATAATTTTTCTATCGAGTAATCTATAAACTATTCATTTTCTTCCAAAAATGCATGCAATTCATTCAGATGGCTTTGCCTTTGAGTGAGAGCAAGAGATAAAGGGTGTCGCGTTTTGAAAAACACTGTGATCTCCCCATAGCGGTCCACCTTGCAGAATAGCACCTGCATGCTTTCTTTTCAGGTGTTCGCGCATGGCGGTAGTGCTGATGTGAAATGCCATAGACATTTTGCACAGCAAACAAACGGCCGTTTTGTTGTCTGCTAATTAAAAAATATTCCCATACTTTTGAAGCTTTCGTTCTGAGGAAACCTTAACACGCAACCTCTTTGGTAGCAGACTGCTGCAATGTGTAGGTGTTGTAGGTGTAGGTGTTGTAGGTGTAGGTGTTGACAGAAGCCGAACATGACGGGAGCCAAAAGCGACTGACGTGAACGCAGCAATTACATAGTGATATTGAAGTAACACATTTATTATAATGAATTTAATTGAACGAATTGCGTTTTAGAAATAAAAATACAAAAACAAGCGTTGATTTAAAAATATTGGCGATGCATTTTTAGCATCAAAGTCATCGATGATGTCGACGAACCGCGGCAGCCCTAGTCGATATGCACACCTTGTTTGTTGCTCTTTTTATTTTTTAATTTCCAGTATATGGAGTTAGAGAGTTAGTCACATTAGCAGTCAAGACGAGAGAGGAAGGGAAAGCCGTCCTATACAATGGATAATTCATTTAGCCATGTTTCCTTTTCATTCACTTTTTATCGGGGACAACTTTGAATGACTTTGCAAAAAATTATGCAATATTGCATATTTTCAAAACTGCATGTATGATTTGGCATTTGTGCAATGGTCATGTCCTACAATTTGATTTGAAGTCTTTTACAGGACTAGATTACAGATATAAATGTAATGATAATATTGATTTTTGAGAGCTTTCATCGTCTCCCCTTAGAGCTAGAGATGAGAAGACGAGAGGATGAGTACAGATTCACAAGTAAGTCCTTGGTCTTTCTCACCATTGTCTTGATATTATTGGCTATTAAAAGTAACAGTCAGTTTCAATGTTGTTGATGTTACCCCCTCACATGGATTGCACAAATGCCAAACAAAATATGAGTTCAGCTGTGTCTTTCTGTATCTTCCATTTCATAGCGTGTGTTGCTTTCTCCAGTCAGTTCTCATTTATTTCACAATGGTGAAAACAATATTTGGGTTTGAGATAATGGCATTGTCTAATTCCAATGTTTGCTATCTGGGTTACAATTTCACAATATTAACAAACGATCGACCGCAAGTATACAGTAAAAGCGCATTCATTGCGTAACCAGACAATGAGATAGGGTGGCCCGGTGACCTAGATTCTCAACTTTTTCTTGGCTGTTACACTCCAGCCCACTACATGCAGTAACTCCACACTGTTTCCCAGAAGGCTACGTGTATTTATAGACCGGACTCACAACTAGTTTGATTCGCATTTGGCCACATGTGAACTCAAATACTGGTCAGTTTTTGGTTGTTGCAGTCATAAAATACATGACATTGTCTCATAATGCAATTACAGATATTCAGTTGACTCCGCAATTGTTTATTTGTGTTACTATTCTAAATAATCTCTACGACGGTTTTTGTTGATGTAGAACTGCTGCAGATTGCTGGGATAAGTCCCCATGGCAATGCCCTAGGAGCGTCCATGCAGCAGCAGGGGAACCAGCAGATGCCGCAGGAGAAGAGGGGCGGCGATGTCCTGGACTCCACCAATACTGAAATCAAACTGGAGAAGAGCAACATCGTGTTGCTGGGCCCAACCGGCTCAGGTTAGCGCTACGTCAACATTGCCCCACAGTGTGCTCTTTGCACAATGGACCCTTTTATTGGAATGTACTCTTTTTAATCTGCTCCTTGACAGAGCTCCTTACATGTACTTATATTGTGACCTCTGCCTGTTGTTTTTTAAAGGGAAAACATTGCTGGCACAAACGCTTGCGAGGTGTCTCGATGTTCCCTTTGCCATCTGCGACTGTACAACCCTTACCCAGGCAGGATATGTGGGGGAAGACATCGAGTCAGTGATTGCCAAACTGTTGCAAGATGCCAACTATTCGGTAGAGAAGGCCCAGCAAGGTGGGTGTTGTTATTCATTCACACAATTCAGCTGCATTCTAGAGAATAATCGGGATAATCAAAGTGCTTTACAGAGCTACTAGTTAATTGAATAATTCAGAGGGCCAGTCTAGTGGCCAAAAGGTTCTGGGTTCAAACCCCATTTTCAAACTAAATTTCCAGAGCCTACCTATAACCAGGAATCCTAATGTAATAAGTAAGTCACTTTGGATAAAGGCTAAATAACAGTAGTCAATGGTAATACCATGATGAAATGAAAGTTCAGGATAAAAATGACACAACACAATAAAACAAAGTGGTTTAGGGTTAGAAAACAGGACTAAGAGAAAATGGTTTCAAGTGCAAACCAATGTATGACTTTATAATGGCAGTCAAAAACAACTCATTAAACAGTAACTCAACAAATGCAGTGCATAGGGGTTTCTTGAATGCCTGATGAAATATATCAAAGTTGCCACAGTCGCGTCGTGGAGTCGTTTCTACTTTCACTTTGGATGAAAGTAGAAACTATGTACAATGTTGGCTGATGTGACTCGTCCATGTGCAGGTATTGTGTTCCTGGATGAGGTGGATAAGATCGGCAGTGTGCCTGGGATCCATCAGCTCAGAGATGTCGGAGGAGAGGGGGTTCAGCAGGTCAGCATTTTGCCTTTAACTTCCTCTTACGTGATTAAAGGATAACTTCAGGATTTTTCAACCTGAACCCCATTCTTCCATCATTTTGGGTCTAACTGACTAATGCGGACAACAATTTTTGAAATTGGTCCAGTATTGAGCAAAGACGCAGCCGCGAAACGTCTGCACTGTAACCCTTTGGGGCAATTGCGGCCGTCAATTTACATCCTCTAAAAGTGCTTGTTTTTGCCGCCGACAGGTTCAAATTATTTGAAGGAAGTGTTTGACAACATTATGGAAAGTATCTCTACACAGAAATGAAACTTTTTTCTTTGTTTTTTTATTGTGTCTAACCAAGTCTCACTCAAGGAGAAGTCTCGCTCTGAAATCTTGTGAGAGTTGAGTTGTTGCAGGAAGAGAACGGTGGAAATGTGAGTGAGAGATAGAGAGAGAGGAGTGCCGGCAAGAGTTTGTTGTGTTGGACTACAAAAAGTGTAGCTTAGTGTTATCTAAAAGATTTTCAAAGTCATGGCTGAATAGTTAGCAGATTTTGACAAAGTACGATTTCAGAGTCTCCGATAGCGAGACCGGATCGAGCTAAAGGTAAAGAAAAACGTATTTCTCTGTAGGGATCCTTTCCATAATGTTGTCATAACAATCTGAACCTGTCAGTTGCAAAAACAAGCACTTTTAGGGGACGTACATTGACGGGCGCAATTGCCCCAAAGGGTTGTATACTGGACCAATTTCAAAAATTGTTGTCTGCATATTAGTCAGTTAGACCCAAAATGATGGGAAAATGGGGTCCAGGTTGAAAAATCCAGAAGTTATCCTTTAACTTTCATTTATTTAATTGTTGTGTTTCCTCTTCTACTGTTTTAAATAATAATTAAAAAAACATTGTTTTTGTTTTTTCAGGGCCTGCTCAAGCTGCTGGAGGGGACAATCGTCAACGTTCCTGAGAAGAACTCGAGGAAGCTGAGGGGAGAAACAGTGCAGGTGGACACAACCAATATCCTCTTCGTTGCATCTGGTGCCTTCAACGGTCTGGACCGAGTCATCAGCAGGAGGAAAAATGAGAAGGTTGGTGGTAAAAGCCTTCAAAACCCTAGGTTACACTTCAGTCACGTTTTTCATTAGCATAGAAAGAATCTGGCACATAGATTGCACTATGGAGGTCCTTGGTGTCTATACATACTTTTCTCTAGTATTTGGGTCCTTTCCTCACTATATATGCCTATGTTTTACTGTTTGGTAGTATTCGGATCTCTTTCCTGAGCGTATATTGTTTTACTGTTGGGTAGTATTTGGGTTTCGGGACCCCCTCCAACATGGGGAAGGGGCGCCGGGCGGCGGCCGCAGCAGACCTCGCCAACTCCAGCGGCGACTCGGAAGCCATGGCCGAGATCGAGGAGAAGGACCGGCTCCTGAGGCTCGTGGAGGCCAGGGACCTCATCGAGTTCGGCATGATCCCCGAGTTTGTGGGCCGCCTGCCCGTGGTGGTGCCCCTGCACAGCCTGGACGAGGAGACGCTGGTCCGAATCCTGACAGAACCACGCAACGCTGTGGTGCCACAGTACCAGGCCCTGTTCAGCATGGACAAAGTAAGGGCTCCACTTAAGCTCAAATTCTCTACATTCTGAAAGGAAGAGTATTTTGTAGCATATAGGAAGTAAGTATATGTTGCCATTATATAATGCCGATAAATTGCAGATAAATTAAGTAAACATTTGAGTAACCAATAAATACACACATTTCTTTTTTTAAAGCAACAAATGTGCCACCAGCTTGTGTATGATTAACTTGCGATGCTAGGGTTGTTATGCTCTGAAGTGCAATCCATCTCGTATCACGTTTGTAACGGGGATGTGTGGGGCTGTTGCAGTGTGACCTCACCGTGACTCCAGGTGCTTTGAAGGCAATAGCCAGGCTGGCGCTGGAGGGAAAGACTGGCGCACGTGGGCTTAGATCAATAATGGTGAGTGAATTGTAAAGGGCCTCCATTTTACCATATAGTAGTCTCACAAATCAGATTCATATCAAAAGTCTGATGGCAGATTAGCTCCAATCTGGGTGAACGGGGGTGTTTCACTTTCTTTCTATCTGTACGCGCAAAATTGGCGAACACAAACTCGGCCATCAGTAGTAAAAAAAGTGTCTGTAAAGATTTCATATCAACACCGTGTAGGCTGGCCACTGTAGAAATACACTTACACACCCTATAGTGATCACATCATACATCTGGAGCGTCCAGATGTATGATGGATAGATCTGCCAGCCAGTTGGTGGTGGGTTGATCTATCTATTGTACATCTTTTATCTTTTCATTCAATGTGTTTTTTCCAGAAGGTATCAAACTAGGTTAATATTTGTTCAGAATGCCATTGGCTCACGTCAGCATGGAATGTTTGTCGTTTTCCAGGAGAAGCTGCTTCTGGAGCCCATGTTTGAGGTGCCTCACTCCGACATCATTGCTGTGGAGTTGAACAAAGACGTGGTCCAAGGCAAGACGGAGCCCGGATACAGCAGGTCAGTACTCGCTACGTGCCGTAGGGGAGGTTACACCCAATGCATCAATAAACATACGAGTGCCGCAGACTGACTTGCATGTTGGGATAACGTTGTGTGAAACGTGTGTTGTGTGTGTGTGTGTGTGTGTGTGTGTGTGTGTGTGTGTGTGTGTGTGTGTGTGTGTGTGTGTGTGTGTGTGTGTGTGTGTGTGTGTGTGTGTGTGTGTGTGTGTGTGTGTGTGTGTCGCAGAGCGCCGGCGAAGGAGTCTGCCGAGGAGGAGTACGACTCGGGCATCGAGGAGGAGAATTGGCCCCGGCAGGCAGACGCTGCCAACAACTGAGCCCTCCTTCACCTAAACTGATCTGATTACCTTCAACCCCCATCGGTGAAATCCATCTCCGGCTTGGCCCCGACATTTCAATAGCAGGGCTGTTTCTCTGTGTGTGTGTGTGTGTGTGGGTGGGGAAACTGAATTGACAAGGAAAGCTGCTGACTCGTGGAGGAGTGGTGTCATAGTGAACAAGGTTATGAGAACGTAACAACCCTTTGGTCCTGTGTGTCAAAT
>OOFB01001501.1:149304-156804 GCA_900323305.1 Trachyrincus murrayi
GACTGACTTGCATGTTGGGATAACGTTGTGTGAAACGTGTGTTGTGTGTGTGTGTGTGTGTGTGTGTGTGTGTGTGTGTGTGTGTGTGGGTGTGTGTGTGTGTGTGTGTGTGTGTGTGTGTGTCTGTGTGTGTGTGTGTGTGTGGGTGGGGAAACTGAATTGACAAGGAAAGCTGCTGACTCGTGGAGGAGTGGTGTCATAGTGAACAAGGTTATGAGAACGTAACAACCCTTTGGTCCTGTGTGTCAAATGTTAATTTTTTTTTTTTTTTTTTTGTTAAGAGGTTAAACTGCTATGGTGGACCTCATAGTACATTTTCAATCTTTGGCAGATTGTTTAACATTTTTTTATCTATCGAGGATAATGCAATTTTATTATTGAAAAGGATTAGTAGCTAGATGACTGTCCTCTATGTTGAAATGGCAAGGGAAACAAATGGACATCACGGGATCATATTGTGCTCTTCGAAACGCAGGGCATTGTGAATGCTCACGTCATGTTACATAATACAAGATGCTTTGCATCATTCATAAGCGCATCATATTCCACAAGCACAATAATATTGTTGATGATTCGTCATGACCACCATTTCAACAATGGTCTTACTAACATAATTTATAACAACATTTGGCTCAAAGTGTTTAAGCAGCACAGCTTAGATTAGCATTCGTGTGACACAATGACTTTTAGTAACTTGCAGCTCCTGTCTCTCAGTGTAGTACGGATACCAGCACACTTAAGTAGTTCAGGAGAATTCAGAGGTGACCTTTTTAAACAACCACACGTGATATTTCTATTTAGTAGACTTCCTTTCCATCTCTCGGGAATATTTAAGGAACTGAACAACAGACTGCTTCACACGATTGGAGCAATTTGATTTTTTTTTCTGTTATTTCAGCTAATGATGTAATGCCATGCTTTTAATGGTGCTTATATACATGTCCTGTTATAAAGCCTTTAATCAAAAGTACCCCCTTCCACCACCACCACCGTACTGTGACACTCTCGGATCATCGCGTGATTCATATACTATAAATTGAGATCGAATTAGGTTTGTTCTCCTTTTGATTTAAGTTCACTCTGCTTTCCTCAGCATTGTTACTTTAACTCATTTCATTTACAGAGGTCAATAACGGAAGCTGTACGCCCCCAGGTTGTGACTCAAATTGATGTGATTGTTTAAATATATAAATAAACTGTATATCTATGTACGGCACATTCGTTTCTTTCTATTGAAGCAAAGTGATAAAATTGTAGAGTAGAGTATGTTATATATTATAGTACTTATACGTAAGCCACAAACGTTACCAGTATACTAAAGAACATTGCATATCTCATTGTCCTAATGTCATAAAGTGTTTCAATGATTTCCTCAGCATTTCCTTATTCCCATCATTGGAGGGCCTGCTGTGGATAAACTTGTGAGAATTCACTCAGAAGCGAGCCATTTTTAATTAAAAGAAAAAATATATACTGTATATATGTCTTATGTTTCCCTTTTATAACAATATAAATATGAAAGCTGCTAAACATTTGAACTTGGTATACAGGAGGAACATACTTTCAAAATTGTGGTAAACAAGTACTCATGAGGTGTAAGGGGCTTAGTGATGGAGAGATTAATCCCATGAGATAATGTCTACGCATTACTCCGTCTATACATGTCATTGTTGCATACGAGAACGTTAAGGACATACTCAAAGGTAGGTGCTGATTCAAAAAAGCTCATTTTCTAATTTAAAATAGTCATAAATGTTGCTTGATACTATGCTGAAATGTGACATTTTTAGTTGTGATGTGCTGAGGTCTTTACGCTGTCATGTTCCTCTGATGCAGACCGTTGATTGGTTTGCTTAGGTGGCATTTTCCTAACGATGAACAGTCTGGAAGACGTTCCATTTCAGACGACCCTGGGCTCACTCGAGGAACGTCTGAGTCAGTTTGAACCGGCAAGGGCACCGGACTTTACAGTCCCAGACTGCCCCCAGATACTGCGAGATACCAAGGTAAGACATTACCCAACTTGTTCTTCCGGCTTAGCCTAATGTTTCCATTCATAAAGTGAATCCGATAATTGTTTACCGGGGTGAATTTATCTAGGGTGACATTCCACAGCCTTCGCATTGAGGTCATATTTGTCAGTTTAGTACTTAGTACTACAGTAAAGGACCTGCTTATTCCTACTATTCACTCAAGGTTTTTTTTTTGTTTACAGTATGACTTTGCCCTAGAACACTGGGTGTTGGTTGGGTTTGAGGGTGGCTATCAAAGAAGAGCATGGCCAGCTTCCCTGATGCAAAGATTTCCAAAACCTCCATCCTGCCCTCCATATTGGATGATGTTCAGCAACCCTCGGGAGAGGCGCCGGGCCAGTCGCAGGAGAAGTGACCCGTTGGAACAAAACCCCCGGCCCAGGAGCCACAGCTTGAACTCCGCAGACAACAGGCACCTGCGTCCCCGCACGGCCAGGTTCCGCATCTTTGACCTGGACAATGAAGCTGGTTATTCTGAAGACGATGAGGGATCCTCCACCGATGACAGCTTTCCCCGCTACAAGAGTAGAGAGTGGTGCAGTAGCTATTCGCCAAAAAATACACTCTCCAGATTCAGGGAGCTCCATGCTGGCCCTTCGGTTCAACACTGTAAGCATGTCCCTCCTCAGAGCCAGGCAAGACCTCTGTCTGCTTCCGGTGGCCGCAGAAAACCTTTGCTGGAGCAGGGCCTGCATGCCAGCCCTCCATGCCCAGGGGAGAAGCACTGCAGGAAGAAGCCCTCACTGGGCTCCATGAACAAAAATGATGCAGCCAGCACGCAGTCCGTTTGTTGCTCTCCATTTAGGACCCAGCAGCCAAGGCCATCCTTTGCAGGATCTGCTGTCAAGAACCGCAGGCAGAAGGTGACGTTGGCTGTCACTTACATGTCACTTATGTTGTATTATCCCGCTCTGTCTTGTTATCTTGCTAATTAACACAATGTGTTACATTGTCCATCTTTAGACCCTGCGAGCTGTGGGCTCCCATGGGGTTTCCTTTGACCATTCTGCAGAGGTGCTGTCAGCTCTCAGCGAGGATGAACGAGAGTTACTTGGGGCAGTCACTAAAAAAGGCTACCCTTTACATACGGCCATATTGGCTCTACAGAAGACAGGTTATCGGCGCCCAGAGAAGGTACACCTCTAGAACGAACTTAAAACATATTGTCGTTCAGCGTTACTTCAAACTTGTATATTCCTCATACCCCTATATTCCTGCTGTACTTTTACAGATCCTAAGTTACCTGGGTGCAACAAGTCATCTGTGTGGGTTAGGATATGATGAAGCCCAGGTAGAAGAGGCCCTGGAGATGTTCCAGAACTGTGAGATCAAGGTGATGACAAGGTCACAACACCAAAGACATTATGTTCTTCCAGCACAAGTTTTGACCCAACTTCTTCTGCTTTTCAGGCGGCCGAGTTCTTGCGCCTCCTGACACAATTTCGTGAGATGGGTTTTCAGCAGAGTGCCATCAAAGAGGTTCTTCTGGTACACGAGAACCACCGTGAGAAGGCTCTTGAAGAACTCATGACTCACACAGCCTAAGTACTTAATGTCGGTTAAAGGCTTAAAGTTTAGTCATAGGAGTTTAGATTATTATTTTTATAAATATACATTTTATAAATTTGGTTGAAGGCTCTTGTTGTTCCCAGGTATAGAGGTCTTGATGTTTAGCTAGCTCGCGATAACCTTTGTATTTAGACAAAGGCCTTTATGAAATAAAGTGAATGATGAACACCGGCCTTAATCCTTCATGGTTGTCCAGTTGATGTTACACAATTTACAAACCACAATGTCCTTGTGAAGTAGGCCTATGTTTTTGTACTGAACACTAGGTCACACTAGCTCTACATGGCAGGACATCTAAACCAGACATATAGGTCAGGACCATCTGACCCTGTAATTAGGTCAATATTAAAATATTTAGGAACAGAACAGCAACCACATATTAGGTTTATGGGGCCTCTAGTGTTACAGCCTTGGCTACGGTATAACAAAGCACTTACACGTAGCTCCCCAGCCATATGTAATTGATAGAAATGCTTATAGAAATGCAATGTCTTCAGATATTGTAACATGACTATGGCAGATTAAAACATACACACCTTGCTTTTAACCTAAATTATAAGAACAAGCAGTGGATGGTGTGCGCATGCGTGAAAACACGCGGTTAGGGGGAGTTAACGGCGAAGATGTTTACTCCTATGCACAATACGATATTCCAATGTTTGGTCAAGTGTATAATGGGTGCGTCATTTCTGTGAACAATCAACACAACGTTTTTGTAATTATAAGATCCATTTGAGATGTACTGATCAAAGGGGTCACGAATTTCTTCCTACATTTTTGGTAAACAACTCCTCCCACCGTGCGTGTAGGCTCTCTGCCATTGGCTGTTTTCCGAGAGGCCGCCATATTCAAACCTCCGTCGTCACCCTCTCTGTGTTGTTGAGTGTTGTCATCGGACTTTTGTGTCATTTTTTGTGCAGGCGTGTTCTGTCTTAGCTTGTTTACATCTGTATGTTTAATTCATAATACGTATTACAAGCCTCGCAGATGGAGGAAAACGAGGAAGTTACTCGGAACGCGACGGGAAGTAAAAAGAAGCTTCGCAGGATGGCCTCGAGGACGTCCACCGCTAGCATCATTAGCATCATTAGCACGAACCAGTCGTCCCCTGAAACCAGGAACAACAATACAAAGAAGTAGGGTTGTTGCGCCACGAAATATTCACTGTGCGGCTAACTTGATGGCTATTTGTGTTTTACAAACGTTGGCATGTTTTTCTTGTTTATTATTGTTGTAGTCTGTTGTTTTGGCTGAACCTCAGAGCCCCCTCAGTGGCTAGCCATTCAGCTGACAGGGTCGGGCATGGTTGCTTGTAAAACCAAACAATAATAACCGCATCCTCTCTGCTACGGGTCTTACACGATGTTCGGTAGCACAAGAAAGCAAGTAATCGCATTGTTTACCATGCATTAAATGTGTCCACATAGCTGGTTGTGACCCAAAACATTAAAGCCGATTTGAAAAAGTGTTTTCGTATCCTCGGCAAGTAGTTTATTTACATTACGCCTATGACGTAGTTAAAAAAAATGGCGTCAAGTAGGACTGTGTATGTAATTGTATACATCTGCCATGAAATATAGGTCAAGTTAACAAACTGCTTTTCTTTGCATCTACAGACCTCCACTACAGAGAGGCAGCTCCTTCACTTTTCTGACTCCAGGGACGTCATGGGACTTCAGTCTAGTAAGTCACCATTGACAATATAAGGCTGCTATGTTGCACAACAATTCATTCATTGTGTATTTTGTTGTGTGGGAGGCATATTTTTATGGTTTAAAAAAAAAAAAAAAAAAGTATTATGACTAACAAGTGCGTCATTGTTTTTTAATGTAATTATATAGTACTTTTATTCTAGTAAAAGTGAATAGATTTAAACCACAATGTGATCATTAGATTTGAGATATGTCGGTGCATCTCTTTTTCGATTGGCTTTTTGGACCTGGTGAATACAACCAAAACTATGCATTGTTATACGTCCACAGAAAAGAAAACGCAAAGATAAGGATGACGACACAGTCAGTCTCTCCAGCTTCGATCTCAAGGTGAGAGCACTTTTATTTTAGACCATTTCCCTGGCCAAGACTTTTCATTGTTTGCTACACATAAACATGCATTGATCACTATAGAAACCAACCACACACCTGAAGTGCAGGTGTTATCTGTTAATGATCTCAGGAAAAAAAAGAAGAGAGAAAGCATTCTTAAAATTCTAAATGGTGATTTATCAATTATTGACGATTAATCCATTATGACACTACTCTGAATACAAATGTTGTGTTCCCTGATTTCCAGGAGCCTAGCAACAAGCGAGTGAGACCACTAGTCAAGGTGTCGTCATTGGCCAACCTTATGTCACCCTCGAAAAATGGAGCAGTTCGGCGCTTTGGACAAACCCTCCAGGTAAACAACAAACTCTTTCGGCCTTGCCCATATTGTAGATTTTTTGGGGGTCAAGTTAAAAAGCCCTTATTATACAACCAGGTGTGAGTTTGATTAGCCATTAGAAGCTATTACAAAATCTACTCTATAGGGGTAATGTCTACCACTATGTCTCTCCTGATGGCTAGATCAGCCTACTAACTGGGCTGGTAGGTTGATCTATCCATCATACATCTGGGTGGACACTCCCACGTGTGATGTCGCTATAGGGCTTGTAATGGCTAATCATATCACACCTGGTGGTAAAATAGGGGCCTTTTAACTGATTGTTCTATATACATGTATTTCATTCTAAAATTGTGCTCCTCAGTCCATGTCACTACGTAGTGAAAGCAAGTCTCCGGGGATGTCCCTCAGAGCCACCAGCAAGGCAACAGGACCCACCCCCACTAAACGCAGAAACAGCACCCTGTGGTCCGAGACCCTTGACGTCCATCAAAAGAGCGCCTTTTCCACCAAAGAGATCAAGAGACAAGAGGTAGTGCAGCATGCTCCGTGGCTGGCCTGGCAATATGTTTTGGAAAGAAAGAACAAAGAAGGAAAACTTTAAACTTCAAGCATTTAAATAATGCTTAGTTTATAGGGGTTTTATTTTTGGTCTCTCTCTCTCTCTCTCTCTCTCTCTCTCTCTCTCTCTCTCTCCTTAGGCGATCCATGAACTCTACAGGGGTGAGCAAGATCTTATTGAAGACCTCCAACTTGCACGAAAGGTCAGACAATCTGAGAACATAATTGGGATAGAACCTCACAGGGTGGATAGTAGTTAGGGTGTTTGGGTGTCCTGGCCGAGAGGTTCTGGGTTCGTACCCCAATGTCCGCAGCCTACCAGTAGGCATCCCTGAGCAAGATGCCTAACCCAAAGTTGCTCCTGAAAGAGATGTGTTAAAATGTATTTATTCTAAGTTGCTTTGGATAAAAGCATTTGCTCAATGACTAAATAATGAATGGTAGAGAAGAGTCAGTACTATAACAATTACTGTATGTTTTTGTCTGCCGTCTTGAACTTAACCGTTGTTCTCTATGCCTTCAGGCGTACCACGACCCCATGCTGAAGCTTTCCATCATGACCGAGGAGGAGCTGGCTCACATCTTTGGGGAGCTGGATGCCTACATTCCCCTACACGAGGGTGAGCCCCAGTCTGAAAGTCTCAACTCTTAACCCCTTCCCTGGCCCTTCATTTACAGATGTGTATAAACCATGCCTGTGCTTTTCTGTGTCTGCAGAGCTGTATGCAAAGCTAACAGAGAGTGCTGCTGGTCCCAGTGGCACAGTAGGTCAGATTGGACAGATCATAATAGATTGGGTATGTATTTAAACTGATGTGATGTCATGAAAATCATTGTGTATGTCTCTGCACTGCTGATTTCTATTTATTTTAAACCATAGTTTTTAAAGAAAAATATTAATTTGGTATCTTTGTTAAGGCTGGCCTATATTATGTATATAGATATATTGTTT